>CAUJRU010001278.1:0-172797 GCA_963277665.1 Viscum album | reverse complement strand
ACCATCTACTAGGGGTATCAATGTAACAAATAGTGCGTCAATTGGATGCTCAATCTATAAGTTATTAGCCTTTTAGTCCCGAGGGCCCGATTGTATTCATGCTCGATCCAACCCAATTGTACTCTAACTTTATGAAAATCTCAATTAGAGTATAACAAAAGCATTGTTTCACTCTAAGGATTATAGCACCGTAGATGGTTCATCAAATGGATGCTAGGTGAAAATGTTATGGACAAAAGAATGAGATGGGTCCAAACTGGACCAAGTCCGGTCCGACCCGTTCGGCCCGACCCGTGCTGGGCATCCCGCATAGCGGGGCGTCCGTGTAGAATCACAACCACCATAGTGTTGCGGGGCAGCCATTTGATGACCAGGAATTTCCATGAATTTGTTTAATAATATTGGGGAATTTTACGAGTCCGCAAACACTGACGGCGCGTGATTCTGAGTCCCAGAGTGCCCAGAAAGAATTTATAAACTATATTTTTGGTATGCTCAGTAAATGTTCAAGTGGGTATTTCTAAATTTTGAACCGGTGTTTGGAATTGAAATCTGGGGGCACCGTTGAACTCCCAACGCTGTTATTTACTTAAGAAGACTTTCATGTCGAATGGATGTTGGTCGAGGTTGAAAGTATGTTTTTGGGTTTTTCATTTAATAATAATATAAAAAAAAGTTTATGGAATTTTTTTTATTTGTAACACCCATGTGGGTGATGGGATGTGGGGTCCAATGCAAATAAACCTCCATGTGGATGTTGAGTTGTGGGGAGCACCAGGCCATAACCTCTCATGAGAGGTTATGGTGGTGGGGACCACCAGAACCATAACCTCCCATGATAGGATATCATGGTGGGGACCCCCCATTACTAAAACCCCCTTTAATTAAGAGAAAATCTTGACCCCCTTATTAATGTGGATGAGCCTCTTGACTACCTCCACATTAATTATGCCAATGAACATACCTTTAATTGTTCCAACCCTCATGCATTAATTATGCCAACCACCATAATTAACGAAACATTTTTAATTCATCCTACAAAATAATAGATTCCAAAATCTATTATTTTGGCACACTTTTCATTTTTGTGGAGACTTGGGAGAAAATCTCTCCAATGAAATCTAATTCCCCTAAAGAAGAAAATGTTCTTCCAATGAAGAATGCCAACAAAGAATGCGGACCCCAAATTCAACCTTCTTCATTGAGACTTCCTCCGACATTGGACGTCTTCTACTACGATGAACCAACATCCAAAATTTCCAAATGATTCATCTTCTACGCCATAACTCTAATGATGTATCAACCAAAGAAGGGGATTATATGCGTGATAATACTTTCAATGATTTCTTTTGCGGTTTGGGAATGAATCATTGTGGAGGTTGTAAAATTTTATGTTCATCATACTTTTTTCTTATAGAGCCAAATTATACCACCCTAAATGCAGAGGGTGAGGGAGAAACCAACATGGATGACCCCTCCTTCATTATACTTTGGTTGACTCATTGTTATGGAGGAAGGTGACGGAGACGAAGAAGGCGACGAAGGAAACGACGCTGCCACTTGTAGCCACCGCGACCCGTGCCACCTTTGTGGCACTCCGCCTTCCTGGCTGAAATGGCCTGTGACCTCGCGGCGCCGGGGCTTCCCGGACGGTGTATCTCGCGGCGCCTCTGCCGGACTGGCCCGTGCCCCACGCGGGGCCCCGACCGCACTGCCCGTGCCCCCGCGCCGCCCGAGCCGCATTTCTATGGGCCCCTGCAGCACCCCGGCCGCACCGGCCCCCACCCCTCATGGCGCCCCGACCGAACCGTCCCATGCCCTCACGATGCCCCAACCGAACTGGCCATGCGCCCTGGCAGTACTCCCACTGTCGAGCTGCCCCATGGCCCTTAGGGGATTCATGGCCCCTCGCAGACCTCACGCCCTGCCGGAACTCCCAGCAGACCGGGCCACATCACAGGCAAGGGCTGAACTAATGTGTCATGTCTGGTCCACATGAACCGGGTCGACCCATGCCAGGTCTGAAAGGGTTGGTCCGAATGGGTTCGACCGGTTCCAAGCCCCATACGACCATATATGCTTTTTTTCCCATAACATTGGCACCGAACGTATGTTTCACGAACCGTCAGAAGCACTGGAAATCATGGAGCAAGAGGATTCTATTTAGTATAATCCTATGGATTTTATGATTGATATGGAATATAGTCAGAATGGATCAAGAACGAATACATCCAAGCACCCTGAGACTAAGAAGAAGAAAAAGAGCTCAGTGCATATGGTTTTGCACTGAAAGAAAACGTGTAAAGAACAGTAGGTTTCTGTGAAGCTGGTTTTTCATTGAAGAAGAATAAGAAGAGTAAGAGTGTGAAATTTATAGGTATGTTGCCTGAAGAGAAGAGAAAAATAAGAAGAATAACATACCATGAAAACAGAAGAAGTTTTAGTGAAGTTGGTTGTTGCACTACGAAAAATAAAGAAGAAGTCTAATGTAGTTGGTGGTGCACTAGAAAAGAAGAGAAGGAAAGAAGGAAGAATTGCGTGCCTACAACTTTATATGTAATCAAGTGTATAGCACTGAAGAAGATCAAAAGCAGAACCTACCGTTTGAAGAAGGAAGAAAAATTCCTCCACAGGCAGTATAAAGAACCATCTATATGCTTAAAATTGGGTTAGGTCATCACCAGTTACGGGAAGCGGATTGTTTCCCACCCCATCCAATGTGTAGTGACTCACACTGGATTGTTGGGATAGGTCATCACCTGTCTAGGGACGAGGATTGTTTCCCACCCCCCTCTAAAGTGTAGTGACCCACACTGCCTAGAGGATTGTTTCTCCTAGACACTCCACTGTAAAAGCATATCACATTATAGTGGAGAATCCATGCACTGGTCATCCCCATGCATGGCAAGGATGTTGCTAAACTTATATAGTGGTGAACCTTGTAAAAATATCATGTTCATATTTTTACTAATTTTTATTATTTCATGCAACATGGAAAATAGAATAAGAGAATCAAGATCCTAACGAGTGAAGAGGTATAGGGAAAAAAGTTGAAATTCATTTTAAATGTCCCCGACACTGATTCACCCCCTTCTCAGTGTTAGGTATATCCCAAACTGGTCCTATCAATTGGTATCAAATGGAAAGGTTCACCATTGTTGGATTCTCTACGGTGAAGTGATTCTCTTTTCAGAACTTGAGTTCCTTTCCTGAGTCAACAATGAAGAGAAGTGTTTGTAAAGACTCATATATCTTTGAGCAGAAAGATATATCAAGCAAGACCACGATGAACAAGAAAATGAAAGAGAAGAGAAAATTGAAGAAGAATTCCCTCTCATCTAAATAAGTGGAAGCATCAGGGTCCCCATATCTGGTTGACATTGAAGACACACCAAACATGGAATGTATTGAAAATGATGATCAAGTCCCCACTGTAACACCCCAAGCTTCCATGGTACGTTTTTCTCTGAATAATACAGTAGTGTGTGTTGTAAGCAACTTTGAGTTTTAACACCCACCACAACCAATAAAACTAGCCATTATGAATAATAATACCCACATTTAAAATTTTATGATTTTATCTTCCAAAATAGACTTCATTTCTGGATTCGGAATATCGAAATTAGGTTAGGGTGAATTTTTTGTATTTTTCTGAAAACATTAAATTGTTTATGAATAGTGAAAAACAATAAGTTATAGTTTTAAACCGAATTTTTATTTAAATAATTATTTATTTTATTTAAATTTATTTTAGGTTAAAATAGATATATAATACCTATATAAGTTCAATGTACTTCATTGGAGTCGGTTTATAGAAATTTTAGATATATAAAATGTTTATTGAACTTTTCACCGTCTTTTACCCACCTCCTTGGAAAATTTGGAAACTGACATAAACATAATTTTACCACATCTATGAGTGGAATTACAAAAATATGACTGACATAGTTAATATCAAGTAGTAAAATGTGGTTCAATAAGATAAAAATAATTTTTGGTGAATTGTATTTTTTTTAATTTTATTTACCATGGTTAATAGTAAATAGGGTAATTAAGGGTAAGAATTATATTAATATTACCCAAACACATGTCCTAATTCTATTGAACAAGTTTATCTCGACCAAGAACAACCTTGAGAATATATTATTATCATTTAGGTCCACTTGGATTAGATTAGGACATTTATTATTATTTAATTCAAAGAAGAGTTAAAAGAGTTAAAATCAATGTTTAATAACTAATACATTTTTAATATATAGTTATACGTAATATAAATCCTATTATAAATATTTATTAGAAAAATAAAAATATTTCCTACATAATGTTATATTATTTATAATTTTTAGACATTAAATAATTTAATTTATTTATGAACAATAGTGATACAATAATTACCTAATTAATGAAATATTAAAATAACTGAAATTATAAATATCGCAATAAATGTAATTTAAGACATTTTATGAATTACAATAATTTTATAGCTTAATATGACATTTTATGATTGGTTCTATAATATATTTTTTAAGTAATAATTCTGTTATGAAATTATCAAAAACAAAATACCCAATAGTGAAAAAATTGACATAAAAGATTTTTTAAAACAAATATTATATTGCTAATTGATATTCTCTTCCGAAAAATCAAATGTTCACCCAAAGGACTTATCTAATTATAGGTGTGTAATTAATGGACCACTTGGGGGTCTCTTGGAAGTTTATATTATGTTTATTAACCATATAATATAAAAATTAAAAGAGACATGGTAAATGTCAAACTATTTAACTAAGAATTTAATATAAATGATAAGGTTAATATAGTGACCCAAACTATTCTAAAAACTATTGGTCCAAAAGATTTAGACCCATAAACACCTTAATCTTTAAATAATACACTTTGGAGCCATTAGAAACTGAATATTAATTAATTTTAAAATAATATTTCTAGCTTTTCCTAAGGTCCCCATCACCCCTCTTATAAAAGGGAACTTCCCCCTTCACTCTAATTCACACCTTCCAATCCTTTTGGCTAAGCCAAACCCTGCCCAAATATTCTCTCAAATTCCATCACTTATTTTTTGAGGCCTTTTTTTGATCATAAATCCAACCTAAGGATCCCTTTTGATCAAATCAAAATGAAGAATTTAAAGAAGAGGTAATGTTTTCACCACCCTCTTTCAAGTTCCATTCTTCTTCAACTTGTTATTTCATTGTTATTTCCATTATAAAATAATAACTCAAGTCTATTTTATATATTTGCATGTTATTATAAATATGGTACAACCATATTCAGTATTCTATCCATCCTTTGAATGACATGTCACCATATGTGTGTGCGTACGACTTACCGTCTCCATGTCATTGTGTAATTGTTATTCAATACAATGTTATTTCGATGGGTGTAATAATGATGTGTAATTCATGTAAATAATAAATATAACATGATAATTATTATTTATATATTATATACCATCCAATTATATATTATTTTATTATCAAAAGAATTATATTTTCGCTCGTGCGTTCGTACAGACTACCTTCTCTGCGAACGTGATGAGATTCATTCCACATTTTATCCATGCAAGTATAATTATCATTTGATGATTAAAATTAATTTTTAAGGACTTTATATAATTATGGATATGAATAATATACAACCTATCCATAACAAAAACGACTTGTATAAAAAACATATAAATGAAAATGAGTAAGTTAACAACCGAAACGACGATAATACAATGATATTATTAACAAAGCAATGTTAAAAGATCATAGATGATATCATATTAATGTATATGATCATGGTATAATTTAGTAGCAATTATTTCACCATTATACAGGAGGTTAATCTACCCTCAACCAAGGAAAATTACAAGGTAAGGGTTTATTTCACAATCTCTTTATTATCTGAGGTTGTTTATACGTAATTATCTACGAGGACCTCTTTATTATCCACATCCATTTTTCTTTAAAATGTATTTCAAATCATTATTACTATTTTACACACTATGAGTTAATTTTATTTATACCATTGTTGACTTTTTATAAGACTTTTATAAAGTAATCTTTCTTTCATTTTCCAAACAATGTCTTTTTAACCTTTTCGACACAATTAAGGTAAGAATGTCATTTTTTACTTATTCGGACGGTGCAACTATTTTCTTCCATTATAAAATCATCGAAGCTTCCCTTATAAGATTATATGAATAATTTCAAAGTAAATGTATTATTTTATAAAAATGTGACTTTTAAATGATTTCAAAAAAAGAGATATTTCTCTCACATAGTTTTTATTTCATCTATGTCACCATCCTTTGATGGATTTTAAGCTTATTTGAATTATATTTATTTTGATAAAAAACTTCCATATTGTATTAATGGTTTTTTTATATGATTGACTATGGATGTGTTATTTTTATACCATTCATGGTTTATGGAGTAAGTATTGACATTTCGTATGCTAGTTTTAGTACGAATGTTTATATTATGTTTAAACCTATTCATATGAGGAATGAATTGGACTTAATAAGTGATGGGTGGATACTGCAATAGCTCCTCGATGCATCGGTAGATCTCATTAGACGAACTAGTGTCTTGGCACAAGGCCTTGACAAAATCTTATATGTAGTCTTGGCACAAGGCATTCACTATGTTATTATGATAGTCTGGCATTATGCATTCTATCATTATGAAAGTTTTTATTGATATTTCATGTTATTATTAAACTAGTTGAATATCCATGTGAATAAGTAAATGGAATTATTTCATTTTATTTTTTCAATATTATGCCGATGTTCAAGTTTTAATGGCTTTTGTTTTAGTTATTCATTGCCTTAAATGTTTATACTAATTTATGAAAGTTTCTACTATATTTTTATCCTTATTAGGAATTTGAGCTCACCCCTTTCTATGTTTTATTTTTCCCAGGATGTGAAGAAGTATTTTATGAATGACCTGCAAGGATAGTATAATGGGATTTGAGTGTGGAAATAAGATGTTGTTGTAGTTTTCACATTATTATGTAATGTAAACTTTATGAATGTATCTAGTGATTCCAAGGTTACTAAACAAATCAGTCTGTAGAGACTTGATATTTTGTGATCATGCCAATGCTATGTAATAATTCATTAACTCTTGGTAACTGGGGTTGGGGCATCACCGTTGATATCAGAGAAAATTTAGTACAAACCTTGGAAGCTAGATATAGATAAACTCTGATTAGAGAACATAACCCTAAGATAAAATTTGAGGATTAGTATAGAAGAACATTCTAGAATTTTTTTGTTGTAGATATTTGGTGTGTTTTCCGAGAAATACATCTATGTTTGGATAGGAGTAGGTAGAGGCGGCTCTGGCACAGATGTGCCTAGGGGTAAAACCTGAAAACACCGCTTTGAGCTAGACTTGAACGAGAACTAGTGCACGACAACGGGCCTTGCTATACTATTGGTTACGACACTCCCAGGGGATATGCTTAAGATAATTCTCATTTTCTTTATAAACCATTATGAAGGGTTTATGAGTATATACTTTCATAAAGAAAACATTTTTTTGATTATGGATTATATCCATAAACTATTCAATTTATGTTAAGTGTTTTACAAGTTTGGATTTATGTATTTTGATTGATAAACTAATCTAGTTTATACCATTGTTTAAAAATTCCCCCTAGTGGATGAAATGGAAACCATAACAATGCACGCACTCCATGCAGGGATTTCCCACCTTCTCAAGATAATTATAGTGGAGCTAGTGATGCAACTGGTGCTGATCAGCTAATCAGCATACTAGGACAACTCACTCAGGTTATGAATAATAACCTTACTCTTATAGAGCACACAGATCTGCAGTGTGGAGGATAAATTTTAGATCCATTAATGAGGAAACAACCACCAACATTCAACGGGAGTACTAATACATTGGTATCTAAGCAATGGATAAGTTCCCTAGAAAAAATATTTCAGGCTTTTGGGAGTAGTGAAAGGGAAAAAGTTATCATGCCACTTTACCTTATCACTAGAGATTCTGATCAATGGTGGTCATTAATTCAAAACATGATGGAAGATGGTGAAGTATCAAATATAGAATGGATGGAGTTGAATGATCTATTTTTAGAAAAATACTTTTCTCGTGACCATCGAGTAGATATGGAAAAGAAATTTCTAAGTCTGAGACAAAAGGAGGATAAGAATGTCACAAATTATGAGGATTATTTTACAAGGTTAGAAAAGTATGCTAGAAATTATATACATAACCCAATAAGTAAGATTGATTGTTTCTTTGATGGGTTAAAACCTTTTCTCTGACGAGCATTAGTCTCACAATCCTTCACATCATACGAAGACATTGTCTCATGTGATATCAAGACAGAAAAGGAATTCTCTAAGTCTTACGACTTGAAATCAAAGCAAGAGAAGAAGAGATCTGCTGATCACTCTGGTAATGGAAATAAGGTATAGAAGGTAGAGGTTGAATATCCATCATGCAGTATGTGTGGGAAGAAACACCCTAGTACATTCTGGAAGGGAATGGGAGTTTGTTACAAGTGTGGTGAAAAAGGCCACCAAGCTCATGATTGTACGGGGAAGAAAGAAGCTACCTATGTTCAATTCTACAATTGCATGGATATGGGACATTATGCCTATGATTGTCCTAAGAATGAGGGCATAATACCTCAGAAAAGGACAACTGATCAAGGCTATGATTATTCTATGACTACTGTTGAGGTAGAATCTTCGAAAGATGTGGTGGCAAGTAATATAATGGTTTCCTCAAGTTTAGAAAATCCATTATTTGATTCTGGATCATCGCATTGATTCATATCTTCCCATTTTTCAATGAAAATTAGATATTTCCAATTTGATTTAACAAGGGAGTTGTTAGTCAAAACTCCCAATTGAAGATTCATTGTAACAATGTTTTATGAATCAGTCCCCTTTAGGGCATATAAATGTTCTTTATCTGCTTATCTCATCGGCATACCTATGATTGAGTTTGATATAATTCTCAATATGGATTGGATTTCGTACAGTGGTGCAAAGATTTATTGTAAGATGAAGGAGGTTACAATTTTCGATGCTAATGATAAAGAACACCTTATATTTATAGCAGAATTGTCACCACCTGATTCTTACCTCTATCGACCCCTAGTAGCTCAACTAAATTCAATTATTGGTGAGGAAGAGAATGACATAATTGTGGGCAAGTAATGTAATTTTCTAATAGAGTATGTACCTATTGTGAGAGAATATGTTGATGTGTTTCCAAGAGATTTACCTTGTCATCCTCCAGAATAAGAAATCGAGATTTCTATTTGTTTAATTCCTAGTTCAAGGACCATATCTAAGACCCATTATATAATTCCCATGTAGATTTAGTTGAACTAAAGAAACTACTAGACGAATTGAGTAATAAGGGATTTATCCGCCCTAGAGTTTCTCTATGGGGAACCCCTATCCATTTTGTTAAGAAGAAAGATTGATCTATGAGGTTATGTATCGACTACAGTGAAATCATGATATAACAATAAAGTACAAGTATCCGCTACCTCACATTGATGATTTATTTTAACAAATGTATGGAGCTCAATACTTTTCAAATATTGACCTTCGATCTGGATACCATCAGTTGTGCATGAAGAAGGAAGACATTCCGAAGACAGCATTTTGAACCAGGTAAGGGCATTACGAGTTTACAGTAATGCCTTTTGAGTTGACTAATGCACCCTTTGTATTCATAGATCTAATGAATAGAGTTTTGAAGGAATATCTCGATGATTTCATGGTGGTATTTATTGATGATATCTTTGTATATTCCAATAGCTATGAAGATCATGAAAATCACTTGTGCATCATCTTGAAGACTCTTAGAAGAAATGAATAATATTGGATGTTTAGAAAGGGTGAATTCTAGATTCATGAGATCTATTTTCTTGTCCATATTGTCTCCAAGGATGGAATCTCTATTGATCCTTCTAAGACCAAGTCAATCCATGAATGGCTATCCCCGATGAGTATAACTGAGGTACATTTTTTTATTGGCTTAGTAGGTTATTATCGGCATTTCATCTAGAAATGTCCCCAATTGGATAACCCATTAACAATGCTCACACGTAAAGGGGTTAAATGTTTTTGGAAAAAAGAGTGTGAAGATTGTTTTGAAGAACTGAAGATAAAATTATTCAGTGATTCTATATCGACTCTACCATCGAGGAATGATGGATTTGTTATTTATAGTGATGCATCGAAGAATGGACTTGGTTGTGTACTTATGTAGAATGATAGGGTTATTGCCTATGCATCATGATAGATGAAAATTCATGAGTAAAACTATCCTACTAAGGATCTTGAGTTAGCTTCTGTAATATTTTCTTTAAAGATATGGAAACAATATCACTATGGTGAAAAATGTGAGATTTATACTGATCACAAGAGTTTAAATTATATTTTCTCACATAAATAACTCATCATGAGGAAAAGGAGATGGCTTGAACTACTCAAGGATTATGATTTCATGATACACTACCTCCCGGGGAAGGAAAATAAGATAGCAGATGCTTTGAGTAGAAAGGATCATGGAGTTTTGAACAAGATGAGAGTTGAAAAGGAACCTATATATATGGATCTAGTAAAGATGTATATAGGAATCACCATGGAAGGTGAAACATCAATTATTTTTCAAATGGTTTCCAAACCATCATTACTAGAAAGGATAAAGAGTTATCAAACCGGGGATGAATAATTTCAAAAGAGGATTAAATCTATGAATGATGGGAGATTGAGTGACTTTGTGTATGAAGATGGAATTTTGAAATTTGGTAACAGACATTGTGTTCCCAATATACCTGATCTAAAAAGGTAATTATTGGATGATTCTTATAGTTCCAATTTCTATATACCCCTTGGGGGCACCTAAATTTATGGGGAGTTGAAGGAAAAGTTTTTGTGGGACAACATGAAGAGGGAGATCGCTGATTTTGTGCCATGATGTATGGTTTGTCAACAACTGAAAGCTAGAAGGCAACAACCTGGAGGTCTCATGCAACCTCTTCCCATACCTGAGTGTAAATGAGATAATATCACTATGGACTTTGTCAAGGGACTACTAAATACTCCTAGAAGGAAAGATGAAATTTGGGTCATTGTTGATTGTCTTACAATGTCATTACATTTTCTTTCTATAAGGGAAGATTTAACACTTGAAAGTCTAGAAATGATATATATTAATGAAGTTGTGAGACTTCATTGAGTACCACTATCAATTGTTTCTGATCGTGATCCACATTTTACATCAAGATTATAGAAGATTCTTCAGAAGGCCTTGGATACGGAACATCATTTGATCACTGCCTACCACCCTCAAACAAATTGACAATCAGAACAGACTATTCAAACCTTAGAAGACATGTTGAGATCTTGCTCACTTGTCTTTTAGGGTATGTGGCATCAATATTTACCACTGGTAGATTTTTCCTATAATAATAGCTTCCATTCAAGTATTCGGATGGCACCATATGAAATATTATACGGAAAGAGATATCTCACACCAACCTATTGGGATGATTTTGGTGAAAGAAATCTTGTCGACCCAGAACTAGTGGAGGAAACAATGGAAAAGGTAAAGTTAATACAAAACCACATCAAAGCATCTCAATGTATGTAGAAGAGTTATGCCAATAACCAAAGGTATGATTTAGAATTTTAGGTAGGATATCATGTTTTCTTGAAGGCATCTCCATGGAAGGGAGTTACATATTTCAGTAAGAAGAGTAAATGAGTCCCAGGTAAATGAGACCTTTTGAAATTCAATAATGAATTGGGTATATATATTCCCATTTGGAAATGTTTCCAAGTCACTCCAAAGTTCACGATGTGTTCCATGTATCACTATTGAGGAAATACATGTCTGGACCGACTCATGTAATTACTTATGAGGAATTAGAACTGGAACCCGATCTGTCTTATTGCGAAGAGGCATGTCAAGATTCTTGATATGAGAGAACAAGTGCTGAGAAACCGGATGACTCGTCTGGTAATAGTTTTATGGAGAAACCATAAGATGGAAGAAGCAACGTTGGAACCCGAGGAACTTCTGATTAAGAACCACCTGAGTCTTTTCATGCGGTAGTATTCTATAAATTTCGAGGACGATATTATTTGTAGGAGAGAGAATGTAACACCCCATGCTTCTATGGAACGTTTCTCTTTGAATAATACAATAGCTTGTGTTGTACGCAGCATCCAGTTCTAACACACACCACAACCAATCAGACAAGCTGTTATGAATAGTAATACCCACTTTTTAAAATTTTATAATTTTATCATTCAAAATGGAATTAATTTTTTGGATTCCGAATATCGAAATTACCATAGGGTGAATTTTTGGTTTTTTTATGAAAACATTCATTTTTTTATGAGTAGTGAAAAATGAACTGAGTTATAGTTTAAACCGAATTATTTATTTAAATGATTTTTTATTTTATTTAAATTTATTATAGGTCAAAATAAATACATAATAACTATATATTTTCAATGTAATTAATTGGAGTTGGTTTATAATAATTTTAGATATATAAAAACTTTATTGAACTTTTCACCGTCTTTTACCCACCTCCAAGGATAATTTGGAAATTCACATAAAACAAAATTTTACTGCTTCTTTGAGTGGAATTTCTAAAATCTGAGAGACACGGTTAAAATCTAGGAGTAAAATTTAGTTCAATAAGATAAAAATAATTTTTGGAGAATTGTAACTTTTTACTTTTATTTACAACTATTAAAATTAAATAGAGTGATTATGGGTAAAAATGAAATTAATATTACCCTAAAAAATGTCCTAATTCTATTGAAAAATTGTATCTCAACCAAAAACAACCTTAGGAATAAGATATTATCATTTGATCCACATGTATTAGATTATTACATTTATTATTATTTAATTCAAAAAAGAGTTAAAATAGTTAAAATCAATGTTTAATAAATAGAACATTTTTAATATAGGGATACACATAAGATAAATTATATTATAAAATATCATTATAAAGATAAAATTATTTCCCACATAATGGTATTTTATTTATAATATTTAGACATTAAATAATTTAACTTATTTACGACACAATGGTGATGTAGTAATTACTTAATTAATGAAATATTAAAATAATTCATTTTACAAATATCACAATAAATTTAATTTGATACTTTTTATGATTTAGACTAATTTTATAGGTTAATATGATATTTTAGGATTTGTTATATAAATGTTTTTCGGAGTATTAACACTGTTATGAAATTATCAAAAACAAAATACCCAATAGTGACAAAATTGACATAATAGAGTTTCTAAAAAAATAGTATATTATTAATTGAAATTCTATTCCTAAAATTCTAAGGTTCTGGAAAAGGAATTATATAATGATAGGTGTATCATTAATGGACCACTTGGGGGACACTTTGATGTTTATAGTATGTTTATTAAAAATATAATAGAAAAATACAAAGAGACATGGTAAATGTCCAACTATTTAACTAAGAGGTAAATATAAATGATAAGGTTTATATAGTGACACAATACTATCAAAAATATATTGGTTGAAAGGATTTCGACCCATAACCACCTTAAACTTTAAATAATCCACTTTGTAGTCATTAGAAATCGAATATGAATTAATTATAAAAAAATATTTCTAGCTTTTCCAAAGGTTCCCCTCACCCCTCTAATAAAAGGGAACTTCCCGTTCTCTCTATTTCACACATCAAAATATTTTGGGATCAGCCAAGCCATGCCCAAATATTCTATGAAATTCTCTCACTTCTACCTAGAGGCCTTAGTTTGATCATAAAGCTAGCCTATGGAGCCCTTTTGATCAAATCAAAATGAATAATATGAAGAAGAGGTAATGTTTTCACCACCCTCTTTCAAGTTCATTTTTTCTTCAAATTATTCTTTCTTCATAATTTCCATTCTAAAAAAATAAATCCAGTATCATTTATATATTTTGATGTTATTATAAATATGTTACAATCATATTCAGTATTCTATACATCCTTTGAATGACTTGTCACCACACATGCGTACATACAGCTTACCATCTCCACGTCGTGGTGTAATATTTATTCAATACACTATTATTTTGATGGATATAATAATGATGTGTAAGTCATGTAAATAATAAATATAACATGATAATGATTCTGTATATATGATATAATACCAAATTATATATTATTTTAATATCAAAAGAATGATATTGTCACTCGTGCGTACGTACGGACTACCGTCTCCCCGAACGCGATGAGATTCATTCCACATCGTATCCATGCAAGTCTAATTCTCATTTGATGATTAAAAATAATGTTTAAGTACTTGATATAATTCTGAATATGAATAATATACAACCTATCCATAATAAACATGGCTTATGTAACAAAACATATAAAAGGATACGAGTAAGTTATCACCTGAAACGACGATAATACAAAGATATTATTAACAAAGAAATGTTAAAAGATCATATATGATATCATATTAATGTATATGATGCTGGTGTAAATTAGTAACAATTATCTCACCTTTATAAAGGAGTTTAATCTACCCTAAACCAAGGAAATGTAAAAGGTAAGGTTTTATTTCACAATCTCTTCATTATCTGAGGTTGTTTATACGTAATTATCTAATGCTTTGCAAGTAATCAAGTGAAGAGCACTGAAGAGGATAAAAAGCAGAAAATAACTTTTGAAGAAGGAATAAAACTGTCTCCATAGGAAGTATAAGGAGCCATCTAGGTGCTTCAATTTGGGCTAGGTCATCACCAGTTTCAGGAAGAGGATTGTTTCCCACCCCGTCCAATGTGTAGGGACTCAGACTGGAATGTTGGGCTAGGACATCACCAATCCAGGGAAGAGGATTTTTTACCACCCCCCTCTAATGTGTATGGACTCGCACTGGCTAGAGGATTGTTTTCCTATACACTCCATTGTAACAGTAAATCACATTATAGTGGAGATTCCATGCACTGGTCGCCCCCATGCATGGCCAGGATGTGGTTACTCTTATACAGTGGTGAACCGTGCAAAACTATCATGTTCATATTTTTACTACTTTCAATTATTTAATACAATATGGAAAATAGAATAAGAGAATCAAGATCCATACAAGTCAAGTGGTACAGGGAAAAAATTTGAAATTCATTTTAAAAATCCCCGACACTAATTCACACCACCTCTCAGTGTTAGGTATATCCCAAATTGGTCCTCTCAATTAGTATCAGATGGAAAGGTTCAACTATGTTGGATTTTCTATAGTGAAGTCATTCTATTTTGAAAAAATGAGTTCCTTTCCTGAGTAAACAATGAAGAGAAGTGTTTGTAAAGATTCATCTATCTCTGAGCAGAAAGATATATCTACCAAGACCATGATGAACAAGAAAATGAAATAGAAGAGAAAATTGAGGAAAAATTCCCTCTCATCTAAAGAATTGGAAGCATCTGGGTTCCCATATATGGATGACATGGAAGACACACAAAACATGGAATGTAATGAAAAGGTGGCTCATGTCCCCACTGTAACACTCCACTCTTCCACGATACTTTTCTCTTTGAATAATACATTAGCGTGTGTTGTATGCAACTTCGAGTTCTAACACACACCACAACCAATCAAACTAGCCATTATGAAAAAAATAACCACTTTTTTAAATTTTATAATTTTATCTTTCAAAATGGACTTGATTTTTTATTCGGAATATCGAAATTAGCTTAGGGTGAATTTTTGGTATTTTTCTGAAAACATTCAATTTTTGATAAATAGTGAAAAATAATAAGATATTGTTTAAAAATGAATATTTATTTAATTAATTATTTGATTTATATAAATTTATTTTAGGTCAAAATAGATACATAATAACTATATAATTTCAATGTAATTCATTGGATTCAGATTATAATAATTTTAGATATATAAATATTTTATTGAACTGTTCACCGTCTTTTTCTCACCACCTAAGAGAATTTGAAATTCACATTAACATAATTTTAATGCTTCTGTGAGTGGAATTTAAAAAATTTGAGAGACAGTGTTAATATCATTTATTAAAATGTGGTTCAGTAAGATTAAAATAATTTTTGGTGAACAGTAACTTTTTACTTTTATTTACCACGGTTAAAAGTAAATATGGTAAATAAAGGAAAAAATGATATTAATATTACCAAAAAACATGTCCTAAGTCTATTGGACAAGTTTATCTCGACCAAAAACAACCATAGGAAAAAATTATTATCATTTAGGTCCACTTGGATTAGATTAGGACATTTATTATTATTTAATTCAAAGAAGAGTTAGAAGAGATAAAATCAATGTTTAATAACTAATAAATTTTTAATATAGGGTAATACGTAAGATAAAACCTATTATAAATATTCATTAGAAATCTAAAAATATTTCCTACATAATGGTATTTTATTTATAATTTTTAGACATTATATAATTTAATTTATTTATGACACAATGGTGATACATTAATTTCCTAATTAATGAAATATTAAAATAATTGATATTACAAATATCACAATAAATTTAATTTGATACTTTTTATGAATTCAACTAATTTTATAGGTTAATATGAAAAATTAGGAGTTGTTATATAAATGTTTTTTGGAGTAATAACGCTATTAGGAAATTATCAAAAACAACATACCCAATAGTGACAAAATTGACATAATAGAGTTTCTAAAACACATATTATATTATTAATTGAAATTATATTACTAAAAATGTATAGTTCGGCCAAAGGACTTATATAATGATAGGTGTATAATTAGTGGACCAATTGGGGGGTCTCTTTGAAGTTTATAGTAAGTTTATTAATCATATAATATAAATATACAAAGAGACATTGTAAATGTCAAACTATTTAACTAAGAGTTAAATATAAATGATAATGTTAATATAGTGACCCAAACATGTCTAAAATATATTGGTTGAAATTATTTTGACCCATGACCACTTAAAAGTTAAATAATCCACTTTGGATCCATTAAAATCCTAATATTAATTAATTTTAAAATAGTATTTCTAGCTTTTCCAAAGGAGCCCCTCACCCCTCTTATAAAAGGGAACTTCCCCTTATCTCTAATTCACACCTTCAAATCCTTTTGGCTCGGCCAAACCTGGCCCAAATATTCTCTCAAATTCCCTCAAGTATTTCTAGAGGAATTTGTTTGATCATACATCCAACCTAATGAGCAATTTTGAACTAATCAAAAGGAAGAATTCGAAGAAGAGGTAATGTTTTCACCACCCTCTTTCAAGTTTCATTCATCTTCCACTTATTCGTTCTTTTTTATTTCCATTCTAAATTAATAACTCCAGTATGTTTTATATATTTTTATGTTATTATAAATATGGTACAACCATATTCATTATTCTATCCATCCTTTGAATGACATGTCACCATACGTGCGTACGTACGGCTTACCATCTCCATGTCGTGGTGTAATTGTTATTCAATACAATATTATTTGGATGGGTATAATAATAATGTGTAATTCAATTAAATAATAAATATAACATGATAATGATTCTGTATATATGATATAACATCAAATTATATATTATTTTGTTATCAAAATAATGATATGGTCGCTCGAGCATTCGTACAGACTACCTTCTCCACGAACGCGATGAGATTTATTCCACATCGTATAAATGGAAGTCTAATTCTCATTTTATGATTAAAAATTATTTTTAAGAACTTCATATAATTATGGATATGAATAATATACAAACTATTCATAAAAACACGACTTATATAACAAAAATTATAAAAGAAAATGAGTATGTTAACTCCCGAAACGACGATAATACAAAGTTATTATTAGTAAACCAATGTTAAAAGATCATATATGATATCATATAAATGTATATGATTCTGGTATAATTTAGTGAGAATTATTTCTCCATTATTCCGGAGATTAATCTACCCTCATCCTAGGAAATGTACAAGGTAAGGGTTTATTTCACAATCACTTCATTATCCGAGGTTGTTTATACGTAGTTATCTACGAGGACCTCTTTATCATCCACATCCATGTTTCTTAAAAATGTATTTCAAATCATTCTTACTATTTTACACACTATAGGGTTAAAGTTATTTATACCCTTGTTGTCTTTTTATAAGACTTTTTATAGGAATCTTTCTATCATTTTCCAAACAAGGCCATTTTTTTCCATTTCGACAAAATTAAGGTAAGAATGTCTTTTTTTAACTTTTACGATGGGTGTGGCTATTTTCTGCTGTTATAAAATATTTGAAGCTTCCCTTATAAGATTATAAGAATATTTTCATAGTAACTATTGTATTTATAATTATGTGACTTTTAAATGATTTAAAAAAAATGATATTTCGCTCAAATAGTTTTGATTTCATCTATGTCACAATCCTTTGATGCATTTTAAGCTTATTTGAAGTCTATTTATTATGATACAAAAATTCCATATTGTATTAAAGTTTTTGTTATATGATTGACTAAGGATGTGTTATGTTTATACCATTCATGGTTTATGGAGTATGTATTGAAATTTTGTATGCTAGTTTTAATACGAATGTTTATGTTATGGTTTAACCTATTCATATGAGGAATGCATTGGACTTAATAAGTGATTGGTGGAGGCCGCAATAGATCTTCGTTGAAAAGGATGGTCTCAAGAGATGAACTAGTGTCTTGGAACAAGGCCTTGACAAAATCTTATATGTATTCTTGGCACAAGGCCTTCACTACATTGTTATGATAGTCTGGCATTATGCATTCCATCAGTATGAATGTGGTTATTGATATTGCATGTGATTATTCGACTAGTAGAATATCCATGTAAATAAGTAAATGGAATTATTTCATTTTATTTTTTCAATATTATGCTGAATTTCATGTTTAAAATGATTTTTTTAGTTATTCATTGCCTTAGATGTTTATGCTAATTTATGAAAGTTTCTGCTATGTTGTTATCCTTACTGGGAATTTGAGTTCACCCCTTTCTATGTTTTATTTTTCCTAGAATGTGAAAAAGTATTCTATGAATGACCTGGAGGGATATTATAAGGGGATTTGAGTGTGGAGACACGATGTTGTTGTAGTTTTCACTTTATTATGTAATGTAAACTTTATGAATGTATCTAGTGATTCCAAGGCTACTAAACTAATCAGTATTTAAAGAATGATCTTTTGTGATCATTCCAATGTTATTTGATAATGCATCGACTCTGGGTAACTGGGGTCGGGGCTTTACAGTTGGTATCAGAGGAATTTTAGTACAAACCATAGAAGCTAGATTTAGATAAACTTAGATTATAGTACATAGCCCTAAGATAAAATTAGAGAATTAGTATAGAATAAGTTCCTAGAATTTTGTTATTTTAGAGATTTGGTGAGTTTTCCGAGAAATGCATCCCTGTCTGGATACAAGATGGTAGAGTCGACTCTAATCAGAGTCGACTCTGATTAGAGCACATAGCCCTAAGATAAAATTAGAGAATTAGTATAGTAGAAGTTCCTAGAATGTTGTTATTGTAGAGATTTGGTGAGTTTTCCGAGCAATGCATCCTTGTTTGGATACAAGATGGTAGAGTCGACTATGGCACATATGTTCCTAGGGGTAAAACCCTAAATCAATGCTTTGAGCTAGACTTGAACGGGAAGTAGTGCACGACAACAGGCCTTGTTGTACTCTTGGTTACGACACTCCCAGGGGATATGCTTAGGATAATTCTCATTTTCTTTATAAACCATTATGAAGGGATTATGAGTATATACTTCCATAAAGAAAACATTTTTATGATTATGGATTATATCCATACACTGTTCAATTTATGTTAAGTGTTTTACAAGTTTGGATTTATGTATTGAGATTCATAAACTAATCTAGTGTATGCCATTGTTTAGAAATTCCACCTAGTGGAAAAATGGAAACCATATCAATGAAAACACTCCATGTAGGGATTTCCCTCCTACTCAAGATAATTATAGTGGAGATAGTGATGCAGCTGGTGCTGATCAGCTTATCACCATACTGGGACAACTCGCTCAGGTTATGAATAATAACCTTACCCGTATGGAGCACACGGATCTGTAGTTTGGAGGATCAATGTTAGATCCCTTCATGAGGCAAATACCACCTACATTCAATGGGAGTACTAATACATTGGTATCTAAGCATTGGATAAGTTCCCTAGAAAAAATATTTCAGGCATTGGGGAGTAGTGAAAGGGAAAAGGTTATCATGCCAGTTTACCACCTCACTAGAGATGCTGATCAATGGTGGTCATTGATTCAAAACACCAATGAAGATTATGAATTATCCAATATGGAATGGAGGGAGTTCAAGGATCTGGTTTTAGAAAAATACTTTTCTCGTGACCATCGAGCTGATATGGAAAGGAAATTTCTATGTTTGAGATAAAAGGAGGATAAGATTGTCGCAAATTATGAGGCTAAATTTACAAGGTTAACAAGGTATGATAGAGATTATATACATAACCCAAGAAGTAAGATTGATCGTTTCTTTGATGGGTTAAAACCATTTATCCATCAATCATTAGTCTCATAATCCTTCAATCGTACGAAGACATTGTCTCATGTGCTATCAAGACAAAAAAATAATTCTCTAAGTGTTACGAATTTAATGAAAAGCAAGATAAGAAGATATCAGCTGATCACTATGGGAATGGAAATAGGGGGAAGAAGGGAAAAAGTTGAATATCCATCTTGCAGTAAGTGTGGTAAGAAACACCCTGGTACTTTCTTGAAGGGAATGGGAGTCTGTTACAAGTGTGGTGAAAAAGGCCACCAAGCTCGTGATTGAAAGGGGATGAAAGAAGCTACTGATATACAATTCTACAACTGTAGGTAGATGGGACATTATGCCTATGAATTTCCTCAGCATCAGGGAAACATACCTCAGAAAAAGCAAAGGGATCCGGGCCAAGATTATTCTATGACTACTACTGAGGTAGAATCTTCAAAAGACATGGAGGCAGGAAATTTAATGGTTTTCTCATGTTTATCAAATGCATTATTTTATTCTGGATCATAGCATTGTTTCATATCTTCCCAGTTTGCTATGAAAATTAGATATTTACAATTTTATTTAACAAGGGAGTTTTCAGTCCAAACTTCTAATGGAAGTATCACTACAACAAAGTTTTATGAATCAGTCCCCATTAGGGAATATAAATATTCTTTATCTTCTGATCTCATCGTCATACCATTAATTGAGTTTGATATAATCCTTGGTATGAATTGGATTTTGGACCATGATGCGAAGATTTTTTATAAGATGAAGGAGGTTACAATTTTGTATGCTGATTATAAAGAACGCCTTATCTATAGAGCAGAATTGTCACCACCTAATTCTTACCTATATCAACCCCCAGTAGCTCAACTAAATTCAATTATTGGGGAGGAAGATAATGAATGAAATGTGGGTAAGGAAATGAATTTTCTAATAGAGTATATACCTATTGTGAGAGAATATGTTGATGTGTTTCCATTTGATTTACCTAGTCATCCTCTAGAACAAGAAATTGAGTTTTCCATTGATTTAATTCCTGGTTCAAGGCCCATATCGAAGACCCCTTATAGAATGGACACTGAGGATTTAGATGAACTAAAGAAACAACTAGATTAATTGAGTAATAAGGGATTTATCTTCCCTAGTGTTTCTCCATCAGGAGCCCATGTCCTTTTAGTTAAGAAGAAATATGGGTCTATGAGGTTATGTATCGACTACAGTGAAATCAATGATATAACAATAAAGAAAAAGTATCTCGTACCTCACTTTGATTTTTTAATTTAACAACTTCATGGAGCTCAATACTTTTAAAATATTGACCTTCGATTTGGATACCATCAGTTGTCTATGAAGAAGGAAGACATTCCGAAAACAGCATTTCGAACCAGGTACGGGCATTACGAGTTTACAATAATGACTATTGGGCTGACTAATGCACCCTTTGTATTCATGGATCTAATGAATAGAGTTTTCAAGGAATATTTCGATGATTTCATGGTGGTATTTATTGATTATATGTTGGTATATTCCAGAAGCTATGATGATCATGAAAATCACTTGTGCATTATCCTAAAGACTCTTAGAAGATAAGAATAATATGGGATGTTTAGCAAGTGTAAATTCTAGCATCAGGATAAATTTTTTCTTGTATATATTGTCTATATGGATGGAATCTATATTAATGCTTCTAATACAAAGGAAATCCATGAATGGCTAGCCCTGACAAGTATAGCTGAGGTACACAGTTTTATTGGCTTTGTAGGTTATTATCAGTATTTCATCCAGAATTTTTTCTGATTGGATAACCCATTAACAAAGCTGACACCTAAAGGGGTAAAATTTGTTTGGACAAAAGAGTGGACGAATTTTTTGAAGAACTGAAGAGAAGATTATTTAGTTCTTCTATAATGACTCTACCATCTGGGAATGATGGATTCATTATTTGTAGTGATGCATCGAAGAAATGACTTGGTTTTTTCCTTACGTAGAATGATAGGGTTATTGCCTATGCATCATGACATCTAACAATTCATGAAAAAACTATCCTATTCATGATCTTGAGTTAGATGCTGTAATATTTTCTTTGATGATATGGAGGAATTATATCAATGGTGAAAATGTGAGATTTATACTGATCACAATAGTTTGAAGTATATTTTCTCACAAAAATTACTCATCATGAGGAAAAGGAGATGGCTTGAACTACTCAGGGATTATTATTGCATGATACACTACCTCCCGTGGAAGTAAAATAAGATAGAATATGCTTTGAGTAGAAATGATCATGGTGTTTTGAACAAGATGAGAGTTGAAAAGGATCCTATATATGTGGATATAGTAATGATGGATATGGGAATCACCATGGAAGGTGAAACATCAATGCTTTTTCAAAAGGTTGTCAACCCATCTTTTATAGAAAGGATAAAGAGTCCTCAGACCGATGATGAAGAATTTCATAAGAAGATGAATGCTATGAATGATGGGAGATTGGGTGACTTTGTGTATGAAGATGGAATTTTGAAATTTGTTAAGAGACATTGTTTTCCCGATATACATGAACTAAAAAGGGAATTATTGGACGATGCTCATAGTTCCAATTTCACTATACCCCATGGGAGCACCAAAATGTATAGACAGTTGAAGGAACATTTTTTGTGGGACAACATGAAGAGGGAGATTGTTGATTTTGTGTCAACATGTATAGTTTGTCAACAACTAAAAGCTGGAAGGCAACAGCCTGGAGGAGTCATGCAACCTCTTCTCATAACTGAGTGTAAATGGGATAATATCACTATAGACTTTGTCAAGGGACTACCAAATACTCCTAGAAGGAACGATGCAATATGGGTCATTGTTGATCGTCTTACCAAGTCCACATATTTTCATGCTATAAGGTAATATTTAACACATGAACTTCTAGAAAAGATATATATTAATGAAGTTATGAGTCATCATGGAGTACCCCTATTGATTGTTTCTGATCATGATCCCCATTTTACATCAAGATTATAGAAGAGTCTTCATAAGGCCTTGGATACTGAAGTTCATTTGAGCACTGCCTACCACCCTCAAATAGATGGACAATCAGAACGGACTATTGAAATCTTAGAAGACATGTTGAGATCTTGGTCACTTGACTTTCAGGGTATGTGGTATCAATATTTACCTATGGTAGAATTTTCCTATAACAATAGATTCCATTCACGTATTCAGATGGTACCATATGAAGCATTATACAGACACAGATGCCGCACACCAACCTGTTGGGATGATGTTGGTGGAAGAAAACTTGTCGGCCCAGAACTGGTGGAGGAAACGATGTAAAAGGTAATGTAATCTAAAACCACATCAAAGCAGCTCAATGTAGGTAGAAGAGCTATGCCGGTAACCGAAGTATGGATTTGGAATTTCAGGTAGGAATCGTGTTTTCATGAAGGTATCTCCATTGAAGGGAGTTACACATTTCGGTAAGAAGGGTAAATGAGTCCCAGGTACATCAGACCTTTCAAAATTCTATAACAAATTGGGGATGTAGCTTACCATTTGGAAATGATGCCAAGTCACTCCAAAGTTCATGATGTGTTGCATGTATCACTATTGAGAAAATACATGCCTGACCCAACGCATGTAATTACCAATGAGGAATTAGAACTGGAACCCGATATGTCTTACTGCGAAGAGGCTATCAAGATTCTTGATATGAGAGAACAAGTGCTGAGAAAACGGACAACTCCTCTAGTAATAGTTTTAACGAGAAACCATAAAATGGAAAAAGCAACGTTGGAACCGAAGGAACTTATGATGAAGATCCACCCGAATCTTTTCATGTGGTAGTATTCTAGAAATTTCTAGGATGAAATTATTTGAAGTAGGGGAGAATGTAACACCCCAATCTTCCACGGTACATTTCTCTTTGAATAATACAGTAGCATGTGTTGTACGCAACATCGAGTTCTAACACACACCACAACCAATTAGACTAGCTGTTATGAATAGTAATACCCACTTTTTGAAATTTTATAATTTTATCTTTCAAAATGGACTTCATTTTTTTGATTCGGAATATTGAAATTAGCTTAGGGTGAATTTTTGGCATTTTTATGTAAACATTCAATTTTTGATGAGTAGTGAAAAACACTGAGTTATAGTTTAAACCGAATTTTTATTTAAATAAATATTTATTTTATTTAAATTTATTCTAGCTCAAAATAAATACATAATACCTATATATGTTCAATGTAATTCATTGGAGTCGGTTTATAATAATTTTAGATATATAAAAATTTTATTGAACATTTCACCTTCTTTTACCCACCTCCAAAGAGAATTTGGAAATTCGCATAAAACATTATTTTACCTTTTCTGTGAGTGTAATTTCTAAAATCCAAGAGACACAGTTAATATCAAGGAGTAAAATGTGGTTCAATGAGAAAAAAATAATTTTTGGTGAATAGTAACTTTTTACTTTTATATACCTCTTTTAAAAGTAAAGAGGGTAATTATGGGTTAAAATGAAATTAATATTACCCTAACACATGCCCTAATTCTATTGGAAAAGTGTATCTCAACCAAAAAAATCCTTAGGAATAAAATATTATCATTTAGGTCTACTTGGATTAGATTATGACATTTATTGTTATTTAATTCAAAGAAGAGTTAAAAGAGTTAAAATCAATGTTTAATAAATAAAACATTTTTATATAGGGTTACACATAAGATAAATTATATTATAAATATTCATTATAAAGATAAAAATAGTTACTACATAATGGTATTTTATTTATAATTTTTAGATATTAAATAATTTAATTTATTTATGATACAATGGTGATGCATTAATTACCTAATTAATGAAATATTAAAATAATTGATATTTCAAATATCACAATAATTTTAATTTGACACTTTTAATGAATTACACTAATTTTATTGGTTAATATGAAAAATTATTATTTTTTATATAATTTTTTTTCGGATTAATAACACTGTTATGAAATTATCAAAAAGAAAATACCCAATAGTGACAAAATTGACATAATAATGTTTATAAAACCAATATTATATTATTAATTGAAATTCTATTCCTAAAAATCTATGGTTCATCCGAAGGAATTATATAATGATAGGTGTATCATTAATGGACCACTTGGGGGTTTCATTGATGTTTATAGTACATTTATTAATCATATAATATAAAAATTCAAAGAGACATGGTAAATGTCAAACTATTTAACTAAGAGTTAAATATATATGATATGCTTAATATAGTGACACAATCCTATCTAAAATCTATTGGTTGAAAGGATTTCAACCCATAACTGCCTTAAATATAAATAATCCACTTTTTAGCCATTAGAAACCAAATAGGAATTAATTATAAAATAATATTTCTAGGTTATCCAAAGGTTCCCCTCACCCCTCTTATAAAAGGGCACTTCACTTTCTCTCTAATTCACACCATCAATGCTTTTGGGATCAGACAAACCATCCCCAAATATTATCTCAACTTCCATAACTTCTACCTAGAGGCCTTAGTTTGATCATAATGCCAGCCTATAGAGCCCTTTTGATCAAATCAAAAAAGAAGAATTCGAATAAGAGTTAATGTTTTCACCACCCTCTTTGAAGTTCCTTTCTTCATCAACTTATTTTTTTCATGGTTATTTCCATTAAAAAATAATAACTCCAGTATCATTTATATATTTTTATGTTATTATCAATATGTTACAACCATATTCAGTATTCTATACATCCTTTGAATAACATGTCACCATACGTGCGTACGTACGACTTGCCGTCTCCATGTGATGGAGTAATTGTTATTCAATACACTATTATTTGGATGGGTATAATAATGATGTGTAATTCATGTAAATAATAAATATAACATGATAATTATTCTGTATATATGATATAATATCCAATTATATATTATTTTAATATCAAAAGAATGCTATTGTCACTCGGGCGTACGTACGGACTACCGTCTCCCTGAACACGATGAGATTCATTCCACATCATATCCATGAAATTCTAATTCCCATTTGATGATTAAAAATAATATTTAAGGACTTGATATAATTATTGATATGAATAATATACAACCTATCCATAATAAACATGACTTATGTAACAAAACATTTAAAAGGAAACAAGTAAGTTAACACCTGAAATGACGATAATACAAAGATATTATTAACAAAGAAATGTTAAAAAATCCTATATGATATCATATTAATGTATATGATTCTGGTATAAATTAGTAACAATTATTTCACCTTAAGACAGGAGGTGAATCTACCCTAAACCAAGGAAAAGTACAAGGTAAGGATTTGTTTCACAATCTCTTCATTATCCTAGGTTATTTATAAGTAATTATCTACTGGGACCTCTTTATCATCCATATCCATGTTTCTTAAAAATGTATTTCAAATCATTATTACTATTTTACAGAATATGGGATAAAGTAATTTATACCCTTGTTGAGTTTTTAAAATACTTTTATAATGAAATATTTCTATCTTTTTCCAAACAACGTCCCTTTTAACATTTTCGACAAAATTAAGGTAAGAATGTATTTTTTTAACTTATACGGTGACTGTGTATATTTTTTGCCCTTATAAAATCGTCGAAGATTCCCTTAAAACCTTATAAGAATATTTTCAAAGTAAATGTTTTCTTTTATAGTTTTGTGACTTTTAAATGATCTCAAAAAATGTGATATTTCTCTCAAATATTATTGAGTTCATCTATGTCAACATCCATTGATGGATTTTAAGCTTATTTAAAGTCTATTTGTTATGATACAAACCTTCCATATTGTATTCAAGGTTTTTTTATTTGATTTATTATGGATGTGTTATTTTTATACAATTCATGGATTATGGAGAAAGAATTGAAATTTATTATGCTAGTTTTAATACGAATGTTTATGTTATGTTTAAACCCATTCATATGTGGAATGCATTGGACTTAATATGTGACGGGTGGAGCCCTCTATAGCTCCTCGATGCATCGGTTGGTCTGATGAGAAAAACTAGTGTCTTGGCATAATACCTTGACAAAATCTTATTTGTAGTATTGGCACAAGTCCTTGACTATGTGGTTATGATAGTCTGGAATTATGTATTCCATCATTATGAAAGTGGTTATTGATATTGCATGTGATTATTCAACAAGTATAATATCCATGTGAATAAGTAAATGTCATTATTTAATTGTATTTTTTCCATATTATGTTGAGGATCACGTTTAAAAGGCTTTTGTTTTAGTTATACATTGTCTTAAATGTTTATGCTAATTTATGAAAGTTTCTGCTATATTATAATCCTTACTGGGCAATTGAGCTCACCCCTTTCTATGTTTTATTTTTCCCAAGCTGTGAAGAAGTATTTTATGAATGACCTGCAGACACAATATATGGGGAATTGAGTGTGGATACAAGATGTTGTTGTAGTTTTCACTTTATTATGTAATGAAAATGTTATGAGTGTATCAATTGATTACAAGGATACTAAGCTAATTGGACTTTTGAGACATGATCTTTTTTTATCATTCCAATGTTATGTAATAATACACCATCTCTAGGTAACTGGGGTCGAGTCATAACAACCACCAAGAAGATGGAAAACCTTCCTACATCAAATGATAAATTGGTATGTGTTATTACAGTTGGAAATTATTCTCATAATGAACAATCTGGCACATGTGGTGATGATAAATCTGCAACATCTCAAGAAATATCAGTTGAAAGATTAATAATGATTCTACATAGTTTTCTTAAAGAGAGTGTATTTATTTTTTGTGCAGTATTTCAATGAACGCATGAAAATATCACTCAATTGGAAGAAGAAACTGATTCTTTGGAGAAAGGATTCCAAGAAAAAATTGTCGAATGTTTAAAGATCTCCAGAAAGGTTGGAGCCTTTGAAGAAACAAATAGGGTATTTGAAGTATGTTCTTCAATGTGGTTCAATGATGTTTAATAGAAAGACGGACTCAACTGGACTCTAGAAGAAAAGATCCATTCACTTGAATATGAGATGAAAAAGAGAAATGATTTCAAGGGGATATATTTGGAAGAAAACTCCAAGAAGATCAAAGAACATGACCCTCTGTTATAATACAAAGTAAATATGCATGATGATGAAGTTGAATGATTACAGAAGTCTTGTGAAGAGTAGATGACTATGATTGAAGACCAGGAAGTCATACTCAATATGAGATGTCTAGAATTTGAATATGAGTTTACCAATCTTGAGAACACACATATTGAGTCTCCACAAAAGAAGGAAACTATTGCTCTAAGTATTCAATGCTCAATGGAGGATTTTACCATCAAAATACCTCCAAAATGTGACAAGAAGATCATGGCTTCACTCATTGATCTATCAAAAGCTGATGATAAAGTAAAGGTATCATCCATGCCAACTTGTACTAATGTCTCTAAAATTTCCTCTACTGAAAGTGCAGGACGGAAGAAAAGTTCTAAACAAGTATGGATGAAGAAAAATTATAAGGAACCTACCACCTTATATAGGGCGGATAGGGGAAATAGTGTGGAAGATATATCCCCACACAAAGAACTACATACCAAGAAGAGGACTCAAAAACATTATCAAGAAGATGAAAAGAAGTCAAGGTTTGGTGGTCAATGTTGGTGCTGCAATTGTTTTGGACATTGTGCACTGGATTGTTGGTATAATCCATAAATGTAAAAGCACAGAGAAAGCCCATCTCAGTGGGGAGAAATCTAGTGAAGAAGAAGAAATATCCATAGATCAAGAAATATCTGTTTACTACAAATAGATTTGGAATGTTAGATTACATTTGTGATGTATGCAATAGGATTGTTCATATGAATGGTGCATGTTTAGATAAGAATATAAGACCACAAAAGTAGGGAATGAATGAAGAAGCATGCTTGGGAATAAATCAGACGAATAATGTGAAATTGAATTCTCTAAATAACATTTCATGAAAGTAAAATGATATTTCCTTGGACTATAAATCTGAAAAGGTGAAGGGTGGGGCATCCAAAAGATCTACTATAAAAGAAGGAACTCATAAGAATCCATGTAGAAGATAAAATATTAATTCCTTAATCCCTAATGATATATTGGTGGTTTGGGAAGATGATTTGGATAGAATTGGGAAAATGGAAGATGCACATGCTATGAATTGTGCTAAAAACAAAAATAAGATTCTGCATGAAGACATAGATGTACTGTGTGTGAGGTTAAACAAAGCTGGTCATACTGTCAGAAAGTTCTTTGAATTTATTCTAGCATTACAAGATTCATGAAGAGGATGAATGTTGCACTGCGGGATTCTAGTGTTTGGAAAGCTATTGCTTTCCTGAATGGCCCGAAGGCCTTCATTTTTATTGCTTTTTGATAACCGCCCTTTCATGGGATAAGGGGAACCCTTACAAGGCCTGTAGGCTTAGAGATTACGTGGAACATTGGCTTAAGAGATTACATGACCCAGAAGCCTAAGAAAATTCAACCGGACTGTCTATAAAGAACTGCCCCTCCCCAACATCTGCATCTTGATAGTTTCTCTCCACCATTTCATGACTGTTTGGTTAGGCTTCCTGTTGAAGAACAGGCCGGTATCGATGGTATAGCCATACCCACTCATTCTGACAATCCATTTTTCTCTACACGGGTGAGTGCACCTGCTCTGAATCCCCATCTTGGGCTGCTCCATTTTTGTAGTGTGTCTGGGGCCTACATTTATGTGTCCCAAAGGCCTTGGGGTGGCTCGAAGGCCTTAAGGAGTCCCTAAGGCCTTGATAATCAACTGGCTTGAAGGACCTGGATGGCTCGAAAGCATTGAAGGACCCGAGGACCAAATTGGTGGCCCGAAGGCCCAGATGGATGAATAGTTCCGGCTACTACAGTACCGAACAGTGCCTGCTACAATTCCTACTATAGTTCCTACTACAGTAATGTTATAGTACCCACAAATATGCCTCCACATGGATATGATCTCGGGTCTCTTAGATGCACCTAGTGAGTCCTCACCAACTTGGCTGAGGCTCTTGTGCAACTCTTGAAGAAATAAGATTCACACAGAAAGAGATAGAAGAACTATTAAGATCCACAGAGACACATTCAAAATTAAATATCAAATGTGAAACTGTGAGGAGTGGAGAAAATAGACCATCTTGGTTGAGAAAATCATCTCAGCCTTCTTTATCACATTGAAGAAGCATGGAGGATCCACCTTATTCTCTAAAACCTTTGTGTATTGTATTTGTTATGATAGTACAGGGAATTGAATGTGAAGCAATATCTCAGGGAGAGAACCTGAGATTCAGTGATGAGAAGTGATCCCTTGAGGGGTAGACGCATGAATAGTTTTCAAGATTCATTATCTCATCATATATAAACATTAATTGGTACTAAATTCTAATTCTTTGATGATTGTCTAAAGATCACGTCATTGGAAATGGTATGTTATTTCTAAATCTCTCATTCTTGGTTACTCAAAATAAATATCATTCTATAAAGGGGGATTAATAAAGATAATCATTGACATAAAAAGAGTGAAAGTGCCCCATATCCACTTATCCTGGAAATTTCACATAAATGTTTTTGCTCTATTTGTTGAAGTGAGTGCATCAATTCCAGGTTGATTATTTATTATCACATTCAATACCTTCCCCCTAGAATTAATGTGGAAAACCCTTGAATACTAGTGTATGAGTTCTCATCTCATGTGGTGTCATATTCAGGGGGTAATAGAAAATTATTGTTGTCTAAATGAAATCCTCTTTTTTTCTACACTGAGCATTCCCCAAGTAGACTTAAAGTGACATGATTGCTGGCACATTTCTTAAGTATGGAATGATACCCTCTCTACCATGAACTTTTTATTTCTTGTCAATAAGTGGGATAGAAATGAAATTAATGTCTAGGGGAGATAATGAAGTAAAGGGGAGAGATTAGATTCTCATTTTGACATTGACACATTCATCTGAGGAGACTTTAAGGTATTGACAAAAAATTACAAAGGGGGAGATTGTTGGGACCACTTTAGGTATGAATATTGTATTTTTTGTAAATAGTTGTCAATATCAGTCAAAATGAAAAAGGATATGAATAAGGAATCCAAATACATTAGACATTTTCTAATGTGAGGATGATTGGAGATTTTTAATGCAATCATAATGTTGAATGTCATGCTTGTCCAATTCTCTATGAAGTAAATTTAGACAATTATTGAACTGATCCTAAGTTCAAAGAACTTGTGTCAATGGTGACACATTGTTTACAACAATTAATAATAGAGAAGTATCATCCATTTGAGGATGATTGGATCAGAATGGTAAAGTATTATCTATCTAAGGATAGTTGAAGAAGAATGTGGATTTGAAGAAGACAAAGTAATGCTTCTAGATTGCATGAGAACCATGCAACAACTTACTTGAAGAAAAGAATAATACGATTTGAATGAAGAATAGAATGATGAATGAAGAAGAAGAGAGAGTGTTGAAGTGATTGTCATTATATGAAGGTCCTGAATTACACATTACCTTGAAATCAAAGGATTGGTGCACTGTTCTGAAAGTTCCAAATACATGAATCAAAGGTGATACATTGTCTGAAACATTGAAGGTATAAGAAGAAGCTCCAAGCCTCCACTTTTGGATGAAGATAGATGATTAGAGTTCTTTGGAATTAACACTCCAAAAGGAATTGTGGTTTTGAAGTGAGTAGGAAAGAAGTACTTTGGAATTCATATTCCAAAAAGAATGGACTAAATCAGATGATGCTTTGCTTATTTGTATTTTACAATTATCACAAGTTTAGAGAACATGTGGCGCAAGCTATATGAAGGATATAGAGAGTAATGAAGTGTTTTTGGCAAAAAAACATTTGAATATCATACTATCCAAAAATGAAAAAGGCAAGAAGAAGGCGCGCAAGTGGTGGCACACAAGTGGCGGCACGCAAGTACTGTAGAGGCATGCAAGTCATATTTCAAAAAGAATTATGTCCGAAATATGGAAAAGGAAAGAATGTGGCGCACAAGTATTGGGGTGCAAGTGGTTCCACACAACTAGTGGCATGCATATATTGGCACACAATTATAAGTGCCAAGCATGTCTTATTTCAAAGATCATCCAATCAAAATATTCCAATGGAAATAAAGTGGCACACATGTTAGAAAGTGTCGTGAATGTCAAGAGTGTCGCGCAAGTATTGGCACGCAAATCATGGCACAGAAGTACATGTTGCGCTCAAGTCAAATTCGAACATCATCCTATAAAAATATGACAAAGTAAAGAAAGCTTTGTGCTAGTGATGAAGTGGCGCACGAGTGATGGAGCAGTGCACAATTATTGGCGCACAAGTCTAGGTCACGCAACTCACCTAAATTTATATAAATATACAACTAGCCTCCTCATTCTTTAAGGATCAACACTTAATAGAAAAATTTGAGCTCTGAATGCACAAGTGTAGAAAGCAGCACGCAAGCTAAAGTGGGCGCATGCTGAGGATTATTTATAAGGCTCGCAAGCAGGGTGTCGCGTAAGTTTTACCGCGCAAGTTTTTCCGTGAATGTTTTTCCAGTACAAGACGCCAAAGGTGCACAAGAAGGAAGTGTGTATAAGCCAAAGGTGGCATGAATGTTGTGAGTTGTGAACAATTTAGGCGCACAAGTAGTGAGTGTGGCGCAAGATGTTGGCTTGCAAGCTGGGTGGCGCACAAGCAGGGAGGAGCGCAAGTAGGGTGGTGCACAAGTACGGATTGGTGTGCAAGATGTGAGTTGTTCTAGAAGTTCATACCAGATTTTGTTCAACTTTGATGATGCTAAGTTAATATAGACTTCATTGTTTTTACAATCATAAATAGAACTTGTGATTCTAGAAAGAAGAAGAACAAGAAGAGCTTAGTGAATATGGTTTTTCACTGAAAGAAAACATGTGAAGAACAGTAGGTTTCAGTGAAACTGGTTTTGCATTGAAGAAGCGTAAGAACATGAAGAGTGTGTAGTTTATAAGTTTTCTGCATATAGAGAATAGAAAAGGAAGAAGAATAACATATCATAAAGAGAGAAGAAGTTTTAGTGCAGTTGTTTGTTACACTAAGAAAAAGAATGAAGAAGTATAACGCAGTTGGTGGTGCACAAGAAAAGAAGAGAAGGAAAGAAGGAAGAATTGCATGCCTACTACTTTGCAAGTAATAAAGTGAAGAGAAATAAACAAGATCAAAATCATAACCTACATTTTCAAGAATTTAGAAGATTGTTTCCATAATTAGTATAATGAACCACCTAGACATTGCATGTTGGGTTTGGTTATCACTAGTCCAGGGAAGTGGATTGTTTCCCACCCCCTCCAAAGTGTAGGGACTGACACTGGAAATTTGGGCTAGTTCATCACCAGTTGAGGGAAGAGGATTGTTTCCCACCCCCCTCTAAAGTGTAGGGAATCACACTGGCTAGAGGATTGTTTTCCTAGCCACTCCATTGTAACAGCATATCACATTATAGTGGAGAATCCATGCACTGGTCATCCCCATGCCTGGAAAGGATGTATCTACTCTTATTGAGTGGTGAACCTTGTAAAATTATCATGTGCATATTTTTACTGCATTCAATTATTGCATGCAATCGGGAAAATAGAACAAGAGAATCATGATCCTAACGGGTCAAGAGGTACACGGATAAAAGTTGAAATTTGTCTTAAAATTCCCCAACACTGATTCACCCCCCTCTATGTGTTTGGTATATCCCAAACTGGTCCTCTCACATTAGAGGTTTGGATCAGGTTCCTAAGATCCGAGCATGCAAGAAGAACCGCCAAAGGCGAAATATGTTCAGCAATGAGAAGGTTCTTATTCCCGACCCCTCCAGAGAAGTACATCAATCCAACTTGATGGAAAATAACAAGCAGGATCATACACCCGTCCATTATAATTCTGCTGTCCAGCAGACTCGTCTGGTAGAAAACCACAAATCCCTCCAGGAAATTCTGGCAGAGTATTATAGGCTGGAATACACACATATTTATAACTCATTATCTAGTCAGAATGATCATCTGACTACAACCATAGATGTTCACCAATCTAATATGGTGGCAACAGATAAGCAGGGACATACTCCTGTTTACAATCAACAATTCGGTCAGTAGTCTCATCTGTCAGTATTGAAGGAAACTCCTCAACCAAACATGATTAGGAATACACAACAAGAACATACTCCTAAAATTTTTTATCAAGCCTTCCAATAGTCTCAATTGGGATCATGTAGAGAAGTCAGTCAGGAAGCCCCGAAGACAATATTGGAGAAAACTAAACTCTCTACCCCAACACATGAGTACTGTCAGAGTTCACTGGTAGGAAAAGGAGGACAAGATAAGGAACACACACCTACTCCAAGTATAGAATGGACTTATATTCTCGTTCCATCAACTGATGTCCCCAAAAACATTTTGACGATGGTGAAAGAGAAGAAGAAAATCCTTGCTCATAATCTGGATGCCTGCCAGAATATTATAACAGCTTCAGCAGCATCACAGGGAATGAAATCAAAATCTGTCCCTACTAGTGGAGTAACACATTAATAGATCACTCCAAAACAGAAAGATCCTCTTTTCCAGTCCAAGTGGGTTATGGGGCATACTCTCCCATATCATATGGACAATCATGTCAGGAACATACAACTAATTGGAATGGAGGAAATCAGCCTAACCAGAATATTTCTCCTTAGCAGGAACATACACTTTCCCATAATAACCATTTTCTTCAAAAAGTGGTTCCCAATGTGAGAAATAAGGAATAAATGAAAAAGACCCATCCAACATAGTCAATAAATCAAGATCCAATCGGTAATAAGTCCTTGCTCGATTTTGAGTTCTTGATGCACTCATACAATTATCTGTTGCAACTCAAGATTATACTCTCTTATTTCCCAATAGTGGGAATAATAATTTTGAAGGACTACATCAGACACTTCCTCTTGAAGGCTTGCTTCTTGACAGTTCGGTCGATCACAAAGTATCATCATTAGATGAGAGTCATGATAACCCACTGTGTGTACAGAAGATCATGGAGAAAAACATTTCATCATTTTATGTAACCCACCAAGGCGGTCCTCCCCATGATGATGAATTTAGCTGCAATATTCCTTTATTTAGTTGTAATTCACATTGCCTATAAATTTCCTCAACAGAAAATGAATTGATGATAAAGCCCTTTTATCATGAGGCACATGAAAATTTGAATCCAGTCATGTCTGGTTCTTTACCGTTAGCATGTGAAATAATTTATCAAGCAGAAGATAACCCATGGTGTATGTCATTATCCGAACCACCCCTGAGCCATGCATCTTTTAATTTTGAAAATAAATTGTCTACCAACATTGTTGAGTCAGATGTAGAAACAAGGAAGAACCATCTCTAGTCCAATCAGGTAGAAGAATCTTTTTGAAATGATTAAGAGGAAATGTTGAATATGAGAAGACAACTGGTGAAAGGTGAAATACCAGTCATGCTTTGGACTTTGGCTTACTCTCAGAATGACATTCCAAAAATGTTGATGGAATATTATATTGAATATATTCATCTCATCATTTGGAAAAAAAATTTCAATTGAAAAACAAATTACTATCTTTTGATGAATTTGAAAATCATGTCAAGATAATAGAAGGCTTATAAAAACAAATTGATTTGGCATCTCTCTCAGTTTTTCGATATTAGAAGGATGAAAAGATGCAAATAGATCTTTAGTGTTCATTACTTGGAACACTAAAAAGGTTGCTCCAGTACATTTCCAATTCCCCATCTGGTATTCATATCAGTGGATGGGGTGTCCATGGATCACTACATTTCCTTGTAATCTCCAACAAACAAAGCCCACCAAAAATGGTCTCATGAAATGTTATTGCCCATGGCTTCCACAACCAATTGTCATTGTTGGTAATCAAAATCTCTCTCAAGAATATTGCCCAACTAGTTCTTCTAAAATTCATGAATACATAGAACAATTTGTCGAATTACTCTTTCATCAGGGAAATGAGAATATCGAACATGCTTCTTGTTTAGAGAGATCGATCTTCAGGTGACAGAAGTGTCAAAAATCATCCAGCGGTCTTTTGAGCCATGTGATTTTAGTGGATGTAGGTTGATCCATCCAGCCAATTTCCGGACTAAAGTCTGAAAGATCAGGAGGTATTTTAAGAAAGTATTAAATATAGCATCTCAAGAACCACCCCATCTTTCTAGATTGGGGACTCTTTTAGCCCAACCCTTGGAATCCACAAATAGGATTCGAGGAGTTGAGTAGGAATAGCAGGAACAGCCCCATTCCACCGGAATGGGGACTTTTTCAAATCATCAATCTCTTCCTCATAGAAATTCAGTATTCTCTTGATTAGGAACAATGTCCCAACAGTAACGAAGAGACGAATTATCATGAGATTCCCTCCAAATTAATGTTCATCACGAAGTTTCTGAGGGATCAACTCAATAGAAGGATGTGTCTCATTAGGGACATGGAAAAAGACTATATCGAAGAAATGCAGATAAAAGGGATGAAATGCGTTATGAATCAATAAATTTCATCAATTCCATTGTTTTTTATCCTCCAGAACATGAGGCTCACATAGAGGGATTAGATGATTATGTTACTGCTCAAGAGCCTATACACACATATGAAAATGAAGAAAGTGTGCGAACATGAAATCAAATGCTTACCCAGAATCTAGGTATTCCTTCAAATAACCAACATCCACCTCTCTTAAATCCATCCAACAAGGGGAAAGGAAATAATCAGGTTACATTCCATTCTTCCTCTAGATATGGCCAATCACTTTCACTAGAGCAAAGGTTTGAAAAACTGGAGGATGAAAAGAATGTATTAAGGAGGTTGAATGCAGAACTACTTCAAGGTAGTCTACCTCCTATGTGTGTTGAAGACAGTCAATCAAGAGATTTTGTTGCAGCTACTGAGATGGATCAAGTGCATCCTCCCTTACCAGTACACCATCACAGGTCTAATCCTATGGGTCATGCGCAACAACAATTGGTGGTTCTATCGTCAATTACAGTACCATCCACCACACCTTTCCAAGCTCTAGTTATTGCACCTGTTCATGTCTATGCTCAACCGGATGTTTCTCAATGATTCCTTCTTCAATTCAGCTCAACATTTCCAAAGTCTAATGTTTTTTATCTTACAAATTGTAATAAAAGGCCAAATGAAAGGGTTTCATATTTCATTGCTCGCTCGATGGGATTAACATATTCTATATTCTTAATACTCCCTCACAAAGATTTGATTCCAATTTGTGTAGAAAATTAATGTGATGAGTTATGCACAACGTTGACCCCTGTGAAAATCAAAGGTTGGTTTCGAGACCTTACTTAGAATCCTCAGCAGATCAAAGACACTCTTGCAAAGACTATTGATAAAACTCAGGTATTTCCATCAGCTTCCAGTTGGAGATTATATAAAGTAGATACTACTACTATTATGCTTAAACAGGCACATGTACCTACTTCTACTTCAAAACCTTCATCTTATCTAAGGGCTCCACCACCTGAGTGTCAACAACAGAATCAGTTTCATCAAGATGATCAAATTGATAAAATACGGATACAATTTGAGGTGTTAAAGAGAAAAGTCTATTCTTTATGAAATGAACATGTTCCTAGTTATTTCATTTCAGCTCTGGAAGATAATTTGGATTAGTTACCAAGGCCGAAAAGGCCAAACAAGGAAGGAGATGAAGACCATACCAGCTTTTTCCCATTTCATCAGATGTTCAGGAATCCCACTTAGGAGTTTTTTGTCTTTGAAGACCTCATATAGAATATGGTGGACTCACGATAGGTAAAACTGAAAGGTTTTTCTGCTCAGGTAGCATGTGTTACTATTATAAATCAAGAGAAAGAGGGTGAGTGGCAGGAAGTCAGAAACAAAAATCCACAGAAATATGATGATTGGATGGTCAGGAAAATGATTAACTGAACTCATTAGATTTTATGGACTCAATTGAAGTAACGAATTGTGTCTTATGCTATGAGTTCCATAGAAAAATCCTCTTCATCAGAGGGAAAATCCTCAAAGAAACGGCATAATTCAAAGAAAGTGGAAGAGTCAGAAGAAGATGATATCATGTCAATGCCCAAGTTGCCTTTGACCCTAGCCGATTTTATACCATCTACATCAAAACCACATGCACCACCCAACCAAATGGCACACCCTAAATTGGTTAATCAGGTTAGCTCTTCATTAGATGAAGAGTTGATTTTTGGTTCTGTTAATATTATTCACATAACATATCCTTATGTCAGTCACAATTTTGATCTCAATGAGCCTAAAATACCTATATCAAATAGAGGAACTAGAGGGAGTTCCAGAGGTATAGGATATAAAGGATGACGTGGATATCCAAGAAACCACTATTCCAATTCTCCCTCTTCTAGAACTGTGTATGTAGTAGAAACTCATGGTAGAGACCTTCAGCGGGGTCAACAAGAACAAGAATGTTCTTCCATGCAATGCAGATTCAGTCCTGGTACAGTTATTTTGGAGGATTGATTAGAAGTTACACCTTCTTCCCATCAGCTTGTAAATAGACCTATTCGGTCTAATATTACAAATCCAAGAGTATTTCCAACTCCTACCTCGATACAAGAAGCATATACTTACATAGCATCTACATCTAAGGCACCTATGAAACCACATGTTCCTGTTTGGAATCACAAACATTTGGATCCAAAATATGTTCTATTGAAACATTTGGCCCATATACCGGCCAAGTTATCAATTTTGGATTCCTTGAACCTATCAAAGTATCTTTGGGATGCACTCATTGAGGCATTGTCAAGTCCTCAGGAATTCGCAACTGAAATTGTTGCGACTGATGTCTACCATGTAGAGAAGGATCCTGCATAATGTCTTGCAGTGATTTCTTTTATAGATGAAGATGAGGATGATGTTGTGCATGGACATATTAGACCTTTGTATTTATCCAGAAAGGTTAATAATGAAGAAATCCTACGACTTTCATTGATAATGGTTCAGGAGTCAACCTCATCCCCATTCGTACACTTCGTCGAATATTCCTCACCGAATCTGGTTTATCTCCATCTACATTGATGTTGCAATTATATGATAAAAATGAACAAGAACCTTTGGGTGAGATCACAATCAGATCTCAGTTTGGATATCTTGTATCCAATTTATATTTCATGGTTGTTTGACATAACACAACCTTCAATATTTTTCTTGGAAGGCCTTGTCTACATCAACATGCATATATCCCATCATCATACCATCAATGTCTCCAATAATGTTTCTATGGTCAAATTGGGACATTTTATCGTGATAAATCCCCTTTCAAAACATGTGAATATAAATACATTGAGGCAGAATTCTATCACATGGAGGGAAAGGATAAATCCACAACAATGGAGGTTACCAATGTTAATTGTCTATATGGTTTTTAAAAGATTCCAGTAAACCCATTCATACATGTGAGTACAGATTATGTGTTTCCTTTCAGTGAAATTGACAGGATAGACCTGGATCCAAATAATATTATGGAAACATCCATCATGTCAATTATGGAAATCAAATCAGACAGCATGGGAGAAATTAGATATTCACTAAGAAATGATGAAATCTCGAATAGAAATGTCTTTATTTCATCTGCTGAAATCCCGCAACTCTATAATTTTCCAACCAGGACAGAACAAGGTATTGCAATGTCAGAGGTGAACGATGATGTCGATTCTCAATCCATTATCTCATCTTTATTACCCAAGGAAGACCCTTCATCATCAATAGGGTCCGAAATCAATGCTTCTTCCTCATGATGTTTAAATTTTAACATCTCTCCCGATCAAGGATATACTACTTCATCATCAACTATGAAAGTAGAAACAGAAGAGACAACAATTGTTGAAGAAGAATAATAAGAAGATCTCAGAGATGCTCCTCCAACATGTGAAGAGGGTATCTATTGCACTGTGGATGAACACATAGAATTAAATCAATGTACAAAAAAAGATTCACGCCCCAATTTAATTAGTGTGGCCATGACTCCTGAAGAGTAATAAATGTATATTTCATTTTTAAACAAAAATAGCGATATATTTTATTGGAACTATACGGAGATTCCAGGGCTGGATCCTGATGTTTCTACTCATCATTTGGGGTTTCCAGAAGAACATCAAGGATTTAAGCAAGTTGAAATAATAACACACCCAACTTATGCTTCCAAATTTGAAGCTGAAGTGGATAATCTTATCAAAGCATACATTGTTAGAGAAGTTCAATATCCCAAATGGTTTGGCTAATATTTTCCCTGTAAAAAAAATAATGGACAAGTTAGAGTTTGCATTGATTTCATAGATCTTAACCAGCAATGTCCCGAGGATGATTTTCCAGTTCCAATCACAGAACTCTTAATTGATCCAGCAGCTGGATATGAAGCTCTTTCCTTCATTTATGGATATTCATAGTATAATCAAATACATATGGCTCTAGAAGATGAAAAATATACAGCCTTCAGATCCCCTCAGGGTGTGTTTTGCTATCAGTTAATGCCCTTTGGCCTAAATAATGCAGGCGCAACATATCAGCATGCCATGCAATGTATCTTCAAACCCTTTTTAGGAATATGTGTTGAATGTTATGTGGACTATTCAGTGGTTAAATCCAAACAAACTTCTAATCACTTGGATGATTTGGAAGTCATATTCCACAAATATCGAAAACATAATTTGATAATTAACCCCTTGAAATGGGCTTTTAGGGTAACCTTGGGGAAATTTCTTGGCATTTTTGTATGCCATTGGGGTATCTATGTCGATCCTGAGAAGACAAAGTCAATCATTGTTATGTCACCTCCTCGAAATCTAAAATAATTGAGAGGACTTCAAGGACACTTGGCCTATATTCGGCGTTTCATCGCTGATCTGGCAGGAAAAATTTTACCCTTCACCAAATTGATGAAGAAGGGAGTAACATACTAATGGACTGAATAATTTAAAGAAGCATTCAATATTCACAAGAAATATCTATTGAGTCCACTAGTATTAATGCCACCTGTTGAAGGAAGTCCACTTATTCTTTATGTGACATCCTTAGAGAGATCATTGGGAGCATTCCTTGCCCATTAGAATGATGTTGGGAATGAAAACAACATTTACTTTATCATTTGGACTATTCAAGAAGCAGAAACCCGATATTCAAGTATTTAAAAGTGTTGCCTAGAATTAATATGTGCAGTTCAAAAGTTGAGACACTACGTGAAACATCATGATATCGATTTGGTATCTTGCAATAACCCTCTCAAATTCATCCTTAGTCATCCAATGCTTACATAACCTCTGGAAAGGTGGGAAGATATTTTGCAGCAATTCGATATTCAGTATGCGTCTAAAAACGCAATAATGGGCCAAGCTCTGGCTGGTTTCCTGGCTGAACACCCTTCGGTAGGACATACATCTTTAGATATTTAACTTCTTGATTAGTAATTCTCCGCTATTCAATATAGTCTTGAAACATGGGAAATGTAATTTGATGGTGCTTCCAGAAGTTCAAAAGGGATGAAAATGGAAGATCCTTAATTCAACAATGTTGGGCTAGGAATTGTTTTCATTTCTCCTGAAAAGTTAGTGCTATCATATTCCATCTTATTAAGGGATGGCGGTACAAATAATGAATCAGAATACCAAGCTCTCATCACAGGATTGGAGTTGGCGCTTCAGGCACAAGTGAATCACTTAAAGGTGAAAGGTGATTCAGACGTAGTAATCAAAAAAGTCAATGGGGAGTATACCCTCAGAAAAGAATTGTTAATCCCTTTGTATGATTACATTAGAGAAATAATGGCAAAATTTCCATCGGAACTGACATTTTCTTATGTCCTAAGATCAAAAAATGCCCAAGATAATTCACTGGCTTATATATCCACAACTCTGGTAGATCCAAATCAGGATAAGACCGTAATTAGCATTGCCCACTGTCATAAAAGTTCACCTTATGTTCAGACCAAAGTAGTGGATCTCAATGAAATCTGTCCCATTTCTGAACCATATGGTCATATTATGGGATGCATGACACCTATTAGCGAATATCTTCAAAATGGAACACTCCCATCTGATAGAGCTGGGAAAGAGCAAGTCTGGTTGTGTGTTGTCAATTTTACACTTTATGATATCCTAGATCACCTAGAAAAAAATCTATTCAAAAGAGGTTTTTATTCACTTCTCTTCAGATTCATTGATGGTGAAGAGACAATGGTGTAATGAAAGAAGTACATGCAGGAGTCGGTGGTGCCAATCTGTCTGGACGTAGACTATCTGATAAAATTTGAAGGATTGGATACCTTTGGCCTTCAAAGATACAAGATTGCATTGATTTCACTAAGAAGTGTCATTCATACCAAGTACATGCCAACTTCATTTATCAACCCCCGAAGTTGCTTCATACAGCTAAATAGTCATGGCCATTTTCCACATGGGGAATGGATGTAGTTGGATCTTAACCTTCAGCTACATCGAAACAATTTAAGTATATTCATACTGCTATTGACTTATTTTCCAAATGGGCAGAGCCAATACCTCTCAATGAAGTCGGTTCTAAAAGCTTTGTTAGATTCATAAAGTCAAACATTATTACTAGATTTGGTGTCTGTCATACCATATTGATGGACAATGGCTTCATCCGAGGTAGGGAAGTTGTTTTAATAATACAACATCAAATCCAATCATTAATCTCGGTATCATGCAGCGGAAAACAGAAAAATAAAAGCCTTCAACATGAGTCTTTCAAACATACTACAAAATATGGTGGACAAAGATACGAAATCATGTCCTGATAAACCTTTTCTTACTTTATGGGATTATTGGACCACCACCTGCACTGCAACGCGGTCAACTCAATATTCATTAGTATATGGAACAGAAGCAGTCTTTCCCATTGAGGTTAAATTACCCTCACTCAGTGTAGACCGTTGTGATCTGTCATCTAATGATGAACAATCTCAAAAGAGATTGGATGAATAGGACCAATTAGATGAAAAACGACTGTGCACCCTGCACCACTTGGAAGTCAATCAGAATCGAATAGCATGGGATTTCAATAAATAAGTTTGTCTGTGTTCATTCATTCCAGGAGAATTGATATTGGTTCTCAGAACTCCAATGATACCAGGAAATAAGCCTTCAAAGCATGAGCCAAAATTGGAAGGACCTTACTAAATAGATATGGTCTACTCCAATAGAGGTTATTCATTAATCTCAATGGATGGAGAACTCATCACTACTCCAACCAATGCCATATTTCTAGAGAAGTATTTTGTATAATACAAATACATCACCACGTTCCATGAATATGATCTTAAACTATTTGAACATACCTACAACATGACATAAATATGTGTCATCCAACACGTCATTAAACAATTTAAAAGTCCCTAATACGTCCAAAAAGATGTTAAACTGCATAACCAAAGTTCTAGTTACATAATGCTAAACTGTGCAGCACTCGTCCAACATGACGATAAATTGGGTCGTCCTCGCTATATGATGTTAAACTGTACAGCCCTACATTTGTCCTTACTACATGACATTAAACTACACAGTGCTCATTTCGTCAATCATGCTGTTAAACTGTGTTGTCCCCATCGTCTTAGCAACAAGATGCTATGATGTACAGTACCCTTATTGTCAAACATGACATTAAACTATGTTCATGTCCAACATGACGATAAAATGTGTCCCTACATTTTTCCTACATGACATTAAACTTTATTTTGTCCCTACTACATGACACTAAACTGTGCATCACCAATATTCCTCACTAGAAGACTTTAAACTGCATAGTCCCTTCTTCGTCCAATATGACATTAAATAGTGCATCGTTAATGTTGTTGCTACTTTTTGTTTCTGACATCGAATATGACTCACACGAGCATAGAGTAATCTTAAACCATAACACCCTCTCTAGGATGATAACCATGTGTATGTCCCAAAACCATTTTTTCAGTCGTTGTCCTAAAAGAACAACATGATCACCAATTCATTCTTTTATTAAACTACGCGGACTTTCATCCTTTCATTTTAGGATATGTATGTAGGCCACCTCCCGGGTATTAAGCCCGAAACCAATCTCTTCACATCAGTTTACCTCCATCTCAAATGATGTTGATTCATGATAACACCCCCAGAACCAATATTTTTAGATTGGTTCACCATCGTCCATGCTATATGACGTAAAACAATTCGCACTTTTTTCCTGTACGACAACAAACTACAACATTATTGGACACCCTCACCTGAGAGGGAATCATTATTTACATTGAACATCAATCATGTTATATTCCAAAGACTACGTGCATACATGGAAATACTCGAACCTTAATCTTTGGTCAAACCATCTTTGCACTAAATTCCCCTTCCACCCTTCACATGTACGAACCAAATCTGTACATAGGGAATTTCAGGAACTACGTACGGATTGATTCCCATTTTTATCGGATACTTAGGAATGTTCGAGAATCCCTTGAATCTAGCACTATGCCTTTGGGCCTAACCCCAAATTTTACTTTTAATCCCTTAGCTGAAAAGTCACCCTGTGAAAACATGAATGTGGTATGAGAACCCTAGTCATTATTCACATCAAGTTTATAACAAACAAACAATGTCTATTCCTCATTATGGTCTGGGATCTATGACCCTAAACTAATATCTCCTACTCTCTCAACCCACATGATGTTAAACTGTAACTCATGAACTACTTTGGGCTTGATTTCCATTCTTATGGGATACGTATTGAATTTTAGCACCTCAATTTAGGATCTAAACACAACATGATTATGGTTATCATTGTTCTGTGTATCTCTTCATGCATTGAACAATTCCCATTATGATGTCTCATACTCCAAACCTTAAATACATCTGGATATTCATAACCCTTTTCTTGACATCTAGTCACAAAATGTCTGAAACCTAAGAGTTCATTTTCTTGACCATGTAGAACATGTGATTAGGAGTCCTTGCATAATTAGTCTAAATAACGGACCTATCAGCCAAAAGATGCTATTATCTGACTATGCAGCAAATGCCCTTAGGAGGCCCTGCATAATTCAACCCCCTAACGGGTTTTTCAAATAGTGGTAACTTCATTCTTTGGAGGAAAACTGGTTTTTTCCTTATTTTTCGTAATGCAAAATATGTAGGGATCGACAAAAATATCCATCCTTAACAAATTTGTCCCATACTATTTTTCATCATCTTAATGTATTCAAGTATATGTTTTATATTTCCCTTCCCTAAGATTGTGTCAGACATTCGCAGGAGTAACATTTATCCAGTTCTTTGATAATCATGATTGGAAATATCCTCTCTATATTCAAGTACCTCTCTCTATACAGTAGACTCTGTTCTTTGGAAAATTTGATTCTCCATAAACATTCACTGGATTATTAGAAATAGAAAAGTAATGTTTTTGCGAGTTCTTTTTCCTAACTATGTCGAACGTTCCTTTAGACAGCCTTTCATAAGTAGTTTACATAATGGACATGTCAGCCAAAAGATGTTATTATTTGACTATGCAGCCAATGCCCTTAGGTGGCCCATCATAATTCAACCCCCTAATGGGTTTGTTAAATAATGGTAACATCACTCTTAGTAAATACTTCATCTAATGCATCTTTTCCCTTTTTTTCATATCATTTCTCAGATTTAAAATATCTTAAGTTATAGATTAAATGTTTTTCCCATAATTGAGTATGGTAATATGTTTTTAGATAAATTATCAAGGAATTGATTCAATTTTAATCCATTCAGTCAAAGATATTTTTACCTTAAACATTATCCTTTTTATGTTTGACGTTCATGACTTTAAACTTCCCACAAAAGACAAGGTAACTCTGAACAAAAGTCAAGTCCCTTCTCATTACACATACATTTTGTATGATTTAGGTAATATTGAGAAATTTAAAAATAAGAATTTTGTAGGGTTATTTTTTATAATCCTAGAAAAAATCAAACTATGCTTACTAGGACAATTGGCTTAATTAAAAAAAGATTTAAAGCATGTATCAATAGAATGCAAGAACAAATGATTGAAGATGAAATTATTTTTCATTGATTCAAAAAAGTTAGAAAGACATCCACATACTAAAATATCTTCTCTTTTCCAAAAACTACAAGAGGCTGTCATCATAACAATATACTTGATTTATGGAATCCCGAGCTTCATCAGAAGCCACTTGGGATTCATTCATCCAACTGGATACATTAAGAGACATAGTGATACCAGATCTTCTTGGAACAATTTTAATGGAATGTTCTTGAGTGTGGGTTGAGAAAATATTCTGATGATCAAACATTGACTCTGTTTCTATCCAAGAGACATGGAAGATGGATACATTGATTTGAGAATGGGGAATTGGAAGTAAAGAGCCATTTGGAGAGAGTAATCTTTTTAGATATTTTTCTAATGTCATGATAGTATACTCTCAACGAATCTGTAGTAGAAGACATATCATCCCATGGGTTTTCTGTTTTCATATCTGCAAGGAAATTTCATGGAGAACCAATTTGAATGTTCACACCATTTTTTTCTCTTAATGTAGAGCATAATCGAAATAGAGGGGTATTAGTGCAACTACATCTCAAAAAAATAGTTCTTTGAATCTGGAATGTTGACTTTTCTCTGATGACCATGCCCATATAGAGGCAAGTATATGATCTGTGGGAAATGAAGATGATATTTATTCAAATAATTATCCAAATTTGGAGAGTGTTTTCGCAGATATTGTAATAATCATGCCCAAAAATTCTCATCATGTCATCGATCTGGTTACTAGCCAGGTCATTAGTCATTCTAATTCTTTTTGGAGCCATTGAATCTGCATAAAGTTTGAATAATTAACGCTTAAGTAAGTGGATTTGTCATATAATTTGTGAATAAAATTGAATAAAAATGGATATCGAATTAATGCATGAAAGTCAAATGTTGGTGCGCAAGTGTAACTGTTTCGCACAATTTTTGGTGTGCAGGTATCACCGCGCAAGTCCAAATACCTCTACAGATGTGCGACACGAATAGATGTAATGAAACCGAGGAAAACAATTCACTTGCACGACGAGAGCAACCTTCACGGCGAGAGCTCAAAAGCATTCAATGCCGGGTGCTTATTGTGAGAATGGGGCGCATATTTATAGTCCATGCCGCACCCCTGCATGCCGCTACCAGTGCGAATCTCACCTGCATGCCGCTACCTGCATGCCGCTACCTGCATGCTCAAAACTTGGGTGCTGCCCTTCCCTGGTTTTCTCCATTACCTCAGAGTCAAATACTCCCTCCTTTCGGATCCAACTCTTAGGGAGGATTTTTGTTGATGCTCCTATTCGGCATAGAGTGTAATGACTGAAGAAGGGGATTACCTTCGCATAAAGAGATTCATCCTTTTAAGAAACATCAAACATGGACAAAGGCATGAATAATTATTCTCTTAAGTAAGGGCCATGTATGTTTCATTATGGTCGCGCAAGTATACATGCGCGCCCAATATTGGCCGCACAGGTGACATGAGTGACATATTCTATTTTTTTTCCAAGGTCTTCAGTAGCCTATAAAGAGCCCTTGTGGACCCCCCATTTCAAGGATGAAAAATTACAAAAGTTAGATTGATGCTCTCGGCGACCTAGTCTCTTCTTGAAGTCTTAAGAACACATATATGGTAATTTCATACCTATAATGGAAGACCTAAAGAGGGGGAACAAGGCCGAAGTGTTGAAATTCACCAACACTTACGCGCCTAAGTGTCTAACCCTTAAGGGAAAATGGCCACACTTGTGTGCCACCTTATCTCTCAAACAGAACTTATGTTCCACTCTTTCGGAAGCTCTTAGGTAGAATGATAAGGGCTTGAGACAATCTTTTCCCATGTATTACCCTATGGGTTAACCATCGCACAAGTATACATGTGTCACGAAAGTATACCTGCGTGACCAATACTTGCACGCCCCAACAAGACTTGCGCACCTTCCAATTTTTTGGTGCACATCCTGTTATTCAAGACATTTCTTAAAATCCACCTATCCTCTTCAAGATTCAGCCTTTGAAACCCTTTTCAAATTCATTTATGGAATGGTTCATTTGTTTTCTCCCTTACTTGAAAATATTTCTATGGAACATCTCTTAAAACGTAGTGATTTACATGTCATTATGTCACCAAGTTTAGAGATTTCATTCACTCAACCTCATCCTTTAAGAGGAAAATATGTTTATTTTGGGATTCCTTTTAAGTTGTAAGCCTCAAGTTCTCTAATTTTGGAATCCTCTTTAGGAGTAAGCTCGATGTCCTAAATCTCCTTAAACTATGGGGCTCCCTCTCAGTAGTAAGTCCCATTCATAATTACCTATTGATTTGATATTTCTTTTCAGGGGTAATCCCCAGTCATAATTCCCATATCATGGGCCTATTTTTCATGAGTAAGCCCTATTCCATGTTCCCAAATATGGGCATCCTCCTTCTATGTAACCCCCAAATTCAAAAATCCCTTAACCCATGCCTCCTTCCCAAGAGTAAGCCCCAGTTCTCAAGTCCCTTTAACATGGGACTTCTTCTCATGGATAAGCCCCAGTAATAATTTCTCTTAACCAGTCTTAACTTCTATTGATTTGGTATTCCTTCTCAGTAATCAAACCAATCACAAGTCCGCTCCAAATTTCGGCATCTTCCTCAGGAGTAAGCCCCATGTAAGATTATAAAAATCTCCAAAAACCACATATAACTTAATGGACCTCGTTCCTGGGATTCTTTTCTAAAGTAAGTCATGATCTTTATCTATTTGGGAATCATACATACATATGCCCCACCTCATTCCTTGTGACTGCATCTTTTGTGGCACAAATTGTCAGGTTTACTGATACCTCTTGTTTCTCACACAGTGACTAACTCACGTGATCTTAGAGTGTAAATGTAACCATGACACATATATTTAGGCCTTTAATCATACGTAAGCACCCACAATTCTTAATCTAACTACATTTAATTTGATCTCCACCTTAAAAGTAAAGTACGTAGGAATCCTTTCTATTGTTCAAGCCTATCATCCATTAATTCTCATCTGTCCCATATGGAATTAAACTATATCTTAATTCGCGAACTACTTGGGTTATGATTCCTTTTCTAAAAAAGGATACCTAGGTAGCCCATATATGGCTATGATCCCATCTCTAAAATAATCCATGTCCTTCTGAACGACAATAAACTTCAAGTGCCTCGCTGAGTGGATTTAAAACCTGTATGGTTATCATAATTACCAAGAGATATTTATATAATGTGTCGAAGGATACCGTTAACTAAGAATCTCTAAACAAATATAGATGATTCTCTATCAATAAATAAACTCAAATACATATAAAAGATTCTCTAAATCTCATACATTTTAATCATTTATTGTCAGATCTTAAAGAAGGATCATTTTCATACTTGGTAATGTATTAAGGATTCATGAACATAACGTAAATATATAATGAAATTCCTGGATTATACAATAATATCCCCCAAAAAATGTGTGATGAGTCCGACCTCCCATCCTCTCGACCAATGAAAATTCATAATCCTCATCAGTCCATAACTAATGAGCACCTACCTTTGGATTGTAGGTCCTAATGGATATAGAATCATTGGATGATTCTAGTTCTACATTCAAACCCATTAGAAACTCATTGGAATTTTTGAACCTTAAGTAAACAACATCATCCTCATTTCCATAGGAAATAGAGGCAAGAGATTCAGTTGGGATCTTCGAGTAGCAGTGTCAAGGCCTTACGACATCATCTTGGGTATAGAATGGTTATCTATATTCCATGCTCAGTTAGACTTTATTAGGTGAAATATATAGTGTGTCATCATGGATGGAACCAGTTTTACCTTCACCGGTGAGAAGGAATCCTTTGCAGTGTAGGATGGACTTACCTAGAGGAGGGTGCAGCCGGTTAGACAATAGTTGGCTAGCCTTACCCTCAGAGTGGTATATGTGGAGAGTCCGAGTTATCCTATAGTGGTGGACCAGTACATAGATTTCTTCCTTAATGATGTTCCACTTATACCTCCTCAGATAGTGGTGGAATTTTACATTGACTTTGACCCCAAGACGGGACCAATATCTACACCAGCATATCGGATAGATCCCACAGTGCTTCATGAGCTGTGGGTACAAATAGTGGACTTTAAGGGGAATGAATTTGTTCGGCCCAGTGTTTCACCTTGGGTTCCATGATTTTGTTCTCCAATAAGACGAATGGGGAATTGAGACTTTGTGTTGACTATCGGCGCCTGATCTAGGTGACCATGAAAAAAATTACCCCATCCTATGGATTGATGACCTCTATGATTAGTTGAAGGGAGCACGATGGTTCTCAATGATAGACCTCAGATCAGGATATCACCATCTCAGAGTACGATATGAGGATGTAAATAAGATGGCCTTCAGGTGTCGCTATGGCCATTATGATTTCTTGGTTATTCCATTCAGTGTAACCAACATACCAGTAGTGTTCTTAAGACTCATGAACAGGATATTTCAGCCATACGTTGATCAATGTGTTATAGTCTTGATCAATTACATTCTGATCTACTAGGCTACTAATGAGGAGAATTCCTATCATTTATAGGTAGTACTGGACACACTCTGAGAGCAACGGATTTATGGTAAGCACCCATAGTGCCAGTTTTGGATCCAAGAGGTTCACATTCTGGGGAATGACATATCAGAGGCTAGAGTTTCAGTGGATCCATCGATGATTGAGGTGGTACATTCATGGGAGCCACCCACGAGTGTCATGAAGGTATGGAGTTTCCTAGGTTTGGATGGAAAATACTGGAGGTTTGTGCCAGATTTCTCCACAGTTAGTGCACCACTATCATCTTTGAGAAATAAGGGGAAACAATTTATGTGTTTGGACAGATTTCAGTAGATTTTTCAAGAGTTGAGTCAGAATGTAACTAGTGCCCCCATCTTTATACTTCATGTGGAGGGTGTAGGGTATATAGTCTACTGTGATGCATCAGGGATTGGACTAGGATGTGTCCTGATACAATAGAATGCAGTGATCACATATGGTTATCGATAGCTAAGATAGAATGAGAAGAACTACACTACCCAAGAACTGGAGTTAGAAGAGGTTTCTTCACCTTGATGATGTGGAAACAATATATGATGGTTGAACATTTTATATTATACTATGATCAGAGGAGTCTCAAGTATATATTCTCTCAGAACGACCTGAACCAGAGACAACGACGTTGACTTGAGTTCCCCAAGGACAATGATTTCAAGATAGCCTATACTCCTGGGAAAGGGAATGTTGTCGCAGATTCACTCAGTAGTAGGTATGGTATATAACTACTAGACGAGGTGACAGATCAATTGTATACTTTGCAGATATCCTTTACCGGTTGAAATGGAGCAGATTTTCTTCAGTTTCATCAATTCACTCCCCCACTTCAATAGTGAGTCAGGGAGGCACATTGTGGGAACGCTGACTACGAGACAAGACGTGCTCAGATATCCATAGGACATGCACTTGATGTATTTTCTTTACATAGGGAGCATGTCATCCTCTTCAGAGAATGTACCATGGTACTAGTGTCGCGTGAGGAGGAAGTGTTGAGGGAGTTATAAACATCCCCTATAGAGGTACATCTAGTAGTGGAAAAGATGTACCAGGATCTTCTATGATAACACTGGTTGTTGGGAATTAAGAAATCATTTGAAGAGTTTGTATCTCGATGCCTCATTTTTGAGGAAGTGAAGGATGAGCATTAGGTACCAGCAGGGTTGGTTCATCCTTTAGAGGTCCCAGAGTGAATGTGGGTTGGGATATACATGGACTTAGTGAAAGGACTACCATATACATCCATAAGTCATGAATTGATCTAGGTGATCATCAACCGACTCACCAAGTCATCTCACTTCCTTCCGATCAAAAAGCAAGGGCTTAGTAGAGATCTTGATATGCCTCTATGTGCATGAGATTGTGCGGCTAGATGGAGTACCCTCGACGATTGTCTCCAAATGTGATCCCATTTTACTTCTTGATGATGGAAGGGGTTGTGGGATTCTTTTGGGACATATATTCATTTGAGCACTTCCTTCAATCCTCAGATAGATGGCCAGACTAAGTGGACCATTCAGACCCTTATGCTCTGTGTTTGTGTCCTTGAGATCAGTTGTAGCTAGGAGGATCACTTAACCTTGTTATAAGTTTCATACAACAATATATAACACTCCACTATTGGTGTGGAACCTTTCTAGGCATTGTACGAATGTCCTTGAAGATCACCTTTGTGCTGGACTGACCGAGGGGAGTTAGCCCTAGTGGGACCAGAGATGGTACAGGCTACCATAGAGAAGGAGTAGATCATCCAGCAATAGATGAAGACTACACAAAGAGGGATGAAATCATATGCTGATAGGGTACAGAGACCTCTGGTGTTTGAGTATGGTGACCACATCTTTCTACGGGTCTCACCTCGACAAGGTTTGCAGATATTTGGAAAAGTCATCCTGTTATCTCCAAGGTTAATCGGTCCTTTTCAGGGCCTTAGAAGAGTTGGAGAGGTGGCGTACAACTTAGCTCTTACATCTCAGTTGCACTAGGTGCATGAATTCTTCCACGTATCCCATCTAAAGAGATACATGCACAACCATTCCCACATCATCGACCCTGGAAATCAGGATGTTGACGATGGGGTGACTTTTACAAAGGTTCCAGTATAGACTGAGGATCGACAGGAGAGGGTGCTTTTTGGATGATCGATACCTATGATGGACATTCACTGGAATCACGGGAAACTCTAGGAGAGGACATGGGAGTGGGAGGCTCATATACGTTCTCAGTACCCCCACATATTTACTGAGTTATGAGTTGTGGTTTACGGGGATGTAAAGCCCTCAAGTGGAGAGAATGTAAAGAACCAAAATTTCCATGTATTTTTTTTAATATAAAAGAATTTTATGTGTCTACTAAAATTAAAGGTGCATGATTCTGTGGGATGGAATGCCTGGAATGAATTTATGAACATTTCATTGGGTACGTTTATTAAAAAACCTAGCGGGTTTTTATAACTTTTGAACCATTGCTTGGAATTGAAATCGGAGGGCACCATTGAACTCACAGCGCCGTTATTCACTTAAAGAGACTTTTACCTTGATTGTAGTTGGTCCAGAGTGAAGGTTAGTTTTTGTGTTTTTCGTGAAACAATAAGATAAAAATAAAATTTTGTAACAATTTATTTTTATTTGAAAAAGCCATGTGGATGTTGGGAGGTGGGAACACCAAAACTAAACAACTCATTGAATGTTAAGATGTAGTGTCCACCGGAACTAAACCTCATTTGTGAGGTTATGGTGGTGGGGACCACCCGAGCCTAAACCACCAATTTGAATTTTAGAGGTGGATACCACCTGACCCCTCTTAATGGGGTGAAACCTCCCAACTCTCCAATATTCACCCCACCCATTAAATTGAGCCACTAAATTGGTCTAATTAATTGAGATCATTAATTGTTCCAAAATGGGGCATTAATTATTCCAACATGGGTGTGCCAATATAATTTCTTCTAAAGTTAATTATATTAGCAGCTCTTTCATTTGTAAGGTAGAATTGAGAGAATATAACCCTTGGAGGATTACACTTCATCCACAATGAACGATCATCCAAAGAATAATGCCAACTTTGACATCTACCTCAGGGAACCCATCAATGAGGAAAATCTTCGACTATGATGAGCAAACACATGATCTCGAGATTGGTGGTGTGTGGCAGATGATACGAATGTCGAAAACTTCAACTTCCTTCTCACGTCAACGTCAACGAACAATCCAAGGTAGGGGTTTACTACAATATTATTATCACATTCCATATTCTCCCCTTCTAAATATTTTGTTGGATTTTTGGAAAAGTGATTGATGAAGATTTTATGGAGGGTGTTTAATAATTTTTTCATTACCCATTCGTGATACTCTTTTTCCTGTTGAGCCACATGCTACAGTTCTAATGCGGGGAATGTGGTCCAAACATACATGGATTGTCCCCTTTGTAATTAATTTGATGAATTGTGGTGTTATTCATGATAGAGGAGGATGGAGACCAACTAAGAAGGGGAATGAGAATGGCGGACGACACCCTCACTGGCTGCGACGACGACGATGACGAAATGGCACCGCTCCACGACCCCCCCCCCCCCCCATTGTGGTCTCGCCAAGGGGCCCTGGTTGAACCTCCAGTGTATCCTCGTTGCACCCCCTGGCCGAACCACCACCACATATTAATCACGGCCTCTCCATGACGCCCCGTCCAACCCACCGTCTGAGCCGCCCCAGCCGTCCGGGCAGAACCGGTTCCACGACTTCGCCACCAAACCTCCCCCATCTGAAATGTTCTCGTGGCCTCGCTGTGCCACCCCAGACAAACTGCCACTACTCTTCGAGCTACCGCCTCCATTCGGGTTGTGCCTCCACCAATGCAACCACCGTTCGAGCCACTTTCACCATCCGGTTCGATCCTCCGCTGCCCTTTTAGATGGACTGCCCTGCCCCCTCATGGCCTTTGTGGCCCTTCGCGGCCTCACAGCCCCCCGCGGCCCCCCCGTGGCCCTCCGAGGTCCCTCACGGCCTATCGGGATGCACAGTGGGTTGGGCTGGACCCAGCAGATCGGGTTGGGTAGACCTGAACTAGGTCTGCCCAGGCCGAGTTGGTTCGGGTTTGTCCGACCGGGTCCTACCGGACCCATGCCCACAACGACCCATATACACTCTTTTAGCTATAACATTGGCACCAGACGTCCATTTGACAAACTGTCAGCAGCACTAGAAATAGTGAAGTGAGAGGGTCCATTTGAATTTTACCCCTAATGTTTTGGGTAAAATTTAGGTACGGTCAGGTGGGATCATGCCTGAATCTAACTATGCCCTTGCGACTAAAAGGGATAATAACTCACAGATTGGGTGTCCGATTGATGTGTCGTCTGTTTCTTTGAGACCCCTATGACGTGGAAGACCTTTGTATGTTTCATTGTAGGACTTTTTGGAAGTTTTAGTATCATCTATTTTCTTGTGGAGTAGATCATTCCGGATACGAGTGGGCATTGTGTGGGAACTCAATAGCTGGGTGAGACTTGATGACTGATAACCTTTTCGACTTGGAGTGACTTGACATGCCTAGTAGGGAGAACCTATTTGGGACACAGTAGACCCAGGGTTGGGAGTGCCTCAACAAGTCACGATGGGGAGCGCCTCTGTGTGACATGGTAGGCCCATGTTACTCAATAGGAGGAGTACCTCAACAAGTCACGATGGGGAGTGCCTCTATGTGACGCAAAAGACCCATGGTGGGGAGAACCTCTGTCTGACATATCACACCCATAGAACTTGATAAGAGGAGCACTTTAGTAGTCCAAGGATTGTATTATGCGCCTCTCTGTGACGCTGTAGAACCACTTTACTCGATAGATTAGGGGATCTCCAAAAGATGAGGTGTTAAACGATGTGACTGAAGATGTTTTATGTTACTTCACATAGAATAAATCCTAATGTGTTCTAAGTTACTATCTCTGTGTTTTTCCTCACTATTGAGATGGATTTCTTTATAACTTAGGTATATGTATGGGCATATACCTATGTAGGGTTGTCTGTTGATTTCATACTTGTGTTTTATACTGGGTGGTTTTTATGAGACCTTGAGGGTCTCTGGGTCCCAACTGAGTATCTCTATACTCACCCCTACACGGGCTATGCCGGCACATCATAGTGTTTGGTTCAGACGATAAACACCATTGATCAAGACATAGGGTATCTAGGCTATACGGTTCCAGGATGTGGTCCTTACGATGAGTCAGTAAACATTGGACAGATACGGATGTGGAGTGCTAATGAGGTGATATATACCTAGACTTCAGGTAGGAACACTGAAGGACGACCCAATAGCTGCTTTCCTTTTTCTATAGTTGTACTTGTACTTTTAGTTTCTTTTAGCTTTACTGATTAGCTTGTATTTCCTACCCCCTTTACATTCAGTACTCTTTTGGTAATAAAGTTTCCTTCTATTTTTATCTTGATTTATTCTTGGTAACATGATTTTTTCAGGTTATAAAGGCTACACCTTCCCACTTTTAGGGGAAACGCTTTTTTGTGCTAGTCGACAGCCCTGGCTTATGGAAGGCATGCTTGGGGTAGTCACGACATCAGCCCTGGGGGACGGGTCACAACAGTAATGGTCAGAAAAACACATAGTTCTAAGTCATTCTATCCAAATCATGAAATGGAAGGTAAAGTCTAATATAATATTGAGTGGATGAAATTAAATTTATTATTCATAAATTTTATATTTTTTATATTTTACATTTTAGTTAATATAAATTATTTTTAAAATAATTAATTAATCCTATTGGAAAAAACATTTACACATAATTCATTTATTAAAATTTTATCATTTCACATTAATTCATTTAATTATTTGATTGAGGTAGTTTATCCATAAAATAAATAATTTATGAGACATAAATAAATAAATTATCCAATCATTATCGTATCCAGTGGTAGATTTAAAGATCAGAACATAAATTATCCAATGACCTAAAGGAGTAACTCTATTTTCCAATATTGGCACAAGATGTAGACATCTACATGTTCACATGAGTATGACCTGAGTTGGAATCATCATGGTTCCATATTGGACTCACTCCATGAGCCTTGGAATACCCTATTAGTTTACACTATTTGCAATTGACGTGTATGTGAGGGGAACAAAATGATTATTTAATGGGGATTGTATATATATTATTTGACAGAAGGATCCAACATAATAATGGGGGGAGGGGTGATATTTATTCCATAAATTTAATTTAGTAATTAATAACAAGAAACCCATAAAATAAATTAAAATCAATAATTCCAACACATACGTATCACTTGATCGTGATCATGATTTTTCATACATGAAACAAATATGCATAAGTAACTGGATAAAATTAATTTCAAATTTCGGCTTTATTATAATGTTTAAATTACTTGTATTAATTAATCAACCAATCATATAATCAATTCACATTCATGTAAATGAAGATTCAATCCCATTCAATTATACCAATAATTAATTGAATTTTTGAAAAAAACAGTGTCTCTAATAATATAAGATTTCTTATAATAACTTAATTAATAATTTATAATTATTTAAAACCATTATAATATTTTGAAAAACAGTATGTGTTCAAATAAAAAACATAAGATTTGAATAATATAATTTTCAATGTAATTTTATATTAATTGCATGGATTAATGGGAGACTACATGGTGTGTACTATCCACCTACTTGTTCGGTATTTTGTTTGTCATGTATCCATAGAGAACATGTAGGTCTTTAGATTTCACCTAGCTTATACTATAGGGAGTCAAATAACTAGAAAAAATTCATTTTTTCATATTTCTATGTGGATGATGTACAAACATGGGTCTTTTGTACGTGTCATGGTGAATTACATGGTGTGTACAAGCTTGCTACACACCATGTATCCCTTATGCCGTGTTTCTTCATTCCCCACCAAATGGAATGATATAAAATTCTGACACAGGAAATGATAAAATAAATTCCATTTACAAAACATACATGTCATGTATATCATTAATTCTACACGCCATGTGTATCACATGTTTTGACCTAGTTTATTGACCACATTAGATTAGTCAATTTTTCTACTACACAATGTAGACTACACTACATGTAAAGTAGCTACACACTATGAAATCTGATATTTCAATTGTCATGGTATCCTGGTGTACACATGGTTTTCAATAAATTTAATTATGTAATTAATTGTCATAAAATCATGTATCTAAATACACATCATGGTGCAACACACTTGATTATCAAATGTGTACTCCACCTACACATGGGGAATTCACATGATATTCATCCAAGAATTTTTGACAGTTCATAATGGAATCTCTGATTGTTCTCCATTTATTCATAGAACATTAATAAAATGTAACACTTAATAAACATGGTTACTATTTAGAATACATGTTAATTAAAATTGATCTAATGAAATAATCATATAAAACATTATCTATCTATTATTTCACAAAGATTGAAAATCAAATAAATAATAATGATTTTAAACCATGACGAATCTGATACATATTTAATGTTATGAACATATTGGAAAAACCACAATTGGAAATAAAAAAAATACATTTTTATGATCATGTGGATTTTTTGAAACATTTTCAATAACATTAACAAAAATAATAACAATATTATCCCACAGGATATTAAATTTAAGATAACAGAAACCTAAAAATGGTCTATTTATTTCTAAAATTATAAAAAAAATTCAGATTTGATGAATGTAATTTAACTCATATAAGGTTGTTTCATTTTATTAAATATCGATTTTTTGAGAACATACATTCATATTTCCTTTTTTACACAATGAGGATCCAATGGTATAATCTATATAGTAGTGATCCAAACATGATCCATTTTTATTTTTTCAACACCAATTCAATTTCGAGTGAATTAATAGAGAATTGATTGTCCTGCAGGGTTCATTTTGATCTATTATTCTTCATTATTGAAGTAATATATCTTTCATTTATTTTTTTAAGAAGAATATGAATGTATGAATTTTGGAGAGGTATCTATTGTGAAATGTTTTTCTCTATTTCTCGATTAACTCAACACAATAACCATAAAATTATATTTATAGTGTTTGAGATTTGGATTAATATTTATTTACTTTCATACTGTCCAGAAAATAATACAATTATCTTTAATAAAACCAATCCAATAATTATAATAGTTTATGGATCCAATACATAATAGTGAATAATAAAATAAATTACTTGAATTTTAAATTGATATTTGTAATCAGACATGGTCTTGGTCCTATCAAACTCTTAGGAATTTATTTAATATCTAAATTGAGATTTTATTCAAAAATAAATATAATATCGTCAAACCACTGAACTAATATTTATTAAATATAAAAATAAAATATAAAAATAAATTTTATTCACAATATGGTCATTAAATATATATTTAATTTATGTGATTCATATAAATTGACTAAAATTTTTCCTCATCTTTCATAATAATATTTATTTAATTAACTAAATCCTAATATAATTTAATTGGGATCAAATAAAACACATAGTGTGCGACACTATATGATTCTTTATCATTATTATATGGTGGTCCGGTTTGATGTCAATGAAAAATGAATACAAATGAGTTAAGGAACCTTATAGAAATAACTAAATTTCATAGCATTAAAAACCATATATGAATTATAACTGTAAAATATATTCCCTTTTTCTAAGTATCTCATCAAGCATGGTTCAAAATTTTGTCTCCAACCTATATGATCTATATTTCATTCTTTTAAAATATGAAATTAACATACCAATACACCAGGGATATGTAATGTGACCCTTCTATTCTAATCAAAAGGAGTAGATATCAATATTCACAATTATATAAGGGATAAATTCTTTTTTGTCCTATATATTAATAATATGTTAATTATTATTCACCCAATGTATGTTGCTTCTCACATACATATAGAGTCATAGTTTTTATCAACAAATCTATGTGTGTGAGTCTTGAAATTCATTATTAATAATATAAAATTATACAGACCCTTACATAAGTTTTATATAAAAATAACATATGAAACCAAAAAATGTTTAATTTATATTGGTTTCTCTATTATAAGAATATAAAATAATTGAGGTTACCAATTGTATACATTATGAGAAGTAGTTTCATCAGCATAAAAGTAATCACACCTAAACTTTTATATAAAATGTTACCCAATATAGTATATTATATGACTATATAATTTTATTTATGAATAATATCCTAAAATTTCAAGGTACTCATCATAGTTATGTGATAGATACCCTTGGACATTATTACATCAATATTTTTATAAATTATAAACAAGTTTTTATAAGATATTATAATAATCTTCAAATCTCAAAATATTTGTGTAAAAAAAGTACATAAAATATTTTCAAAGACACCAATTCCAACATATATAATATAGAAATCACTATTTATATTTATATAATTATTTAACTAATGAGGTGTTAGCATTAGGTAATATGTAATGAATTATGTTACTATAATATTATTATTTATTTAATTATTTCATATTTGTTATGTATTAATTATTTATCATTATTCATTTATTAATTTATATCTATTAATTAATAGTAATCAGTGAATCAAATAATTTTTTTGCTGGGAATAAATATTTCAAATATGGTGTGCGAATATTAGCATTAGGGTAAAATTATAATAATAATTACTTTTCCAAATCCACATATGGTGTCATTGTGTGATGATGGACCTTGTGGCGCATATAATATATAATCATGGGTGGTTTTGGATGATGAAGTATTATTTCATTGATGGATAATATTATATTTAAATAGGATAGGTATAAGTGGGTAGTGTGCTATACATTCCTTGATATATAAACAAGAATAAGAAACCATTGATGTTGTGAGAGGCTCCTCCTTTCTCATACTTATTCCGTTTCTCAGTCCCCATCTTGTGTAAATACTAAATATCATTGATTAAGCTATCATAAATCATTAAACGTTTCACTCTATGAAAACGATTTATTATACAAAGAGATGTGTGATGGTTGGGAAATATTATATGACTAAATAATATGAAATATTTGAATTTTATTTCATACATTTTTATATAGTAATACAATATTATGTTCTAAATGGTTTGATGACAACTTGTTTTTTTGTTTCTTTAGTTTTATTCAATATAATGCAAATTGTAAATCATACCTAAATATTTTTCATTAACCTGTGTACTTAATTTGGAATATCCACTAACATTGTTCCACTTCATCCTTATCACATGTGTTTTTCTGTTATTGTCATAATACTGGAAAGATATAAGCATGTTTATGGTGAAAAAGTGTTTCAAAGTGTTCAACTCATTTAATTTTTTTTTAAATTGTATTATTATATTTTCAAGGACTAATTTGGTGGAATGTGATGTAGTTAGAATAAATATTAATAGATATAAAATATACTTAGCATAGTTGATTATTATTTCAATATTATAATTTTTTTTGTAATGGTGCCCCCCAATTACAAAGGAACCCATACAATGTGCTTCCAGAAACAAGGTGTTCAAAAATATTAAATGTTAATTTCACTTGATGATATCATTGGATTATTGAGAAAAGAATATTTCTCAATTATTCTTGTTTTTGATTCTTGTATTATCCATTTGTGGTGGTGTAAAAGTGTACCGAATGAAGGAAAATAAATCCTTATTAAGTTATTGTCACACTATATTCTCACTTAGGTTATGAATCACTTTATTCATTGAGATACACTAATTTACCAAAATCATTCTCACATTCCGATTTTGTTTTAGGGATAACATACTTTTCTAAATACACAACATTTGATGGAACCTGGTTTTTTGCCTTCCTGAAAATCCTAATTAATTATGTTCCCAATTCCTCCATGAAAAGTATTTCCTCTGTTGTGTTTTTTTTATTGTGTAATTTCTACCCAAAACTATATTCATATAGAGAATAATTTTTGGTACATGATAATTGTTGAACAAGGGGTGTTATTATATAATTTGAAATTTATAGAGGGTTAAAATATAGTGTGATACATTGGTCATTGATAATCATGGCTTAACTAGGCTGTATTTTTCTATTATAGGCATTGATAATTCCAAGGTTATGGAATTATGTTATGATGATATTTATGGTTGGTTAATGTACAAGATAGAGTCATTGTTAAATTTGAATGATAAAAAATTTATTTTTAATATCCTTGTTATTTTTGTCATGATCCTGAAAAATTTATCCACTATTGTTTAATATTCATGTGATTATTTCTATTATGTATATATATTGTCGAAGTTTTGATTATCCCCCTCCTGAGGGTTACCATCATGTAAAAACTTTAGAAACATTTATATCTATAGAAAATTAGATTAATTAACATGGATTTATCCTTTTAAATTCATTCCATGAAATATTACATAATTTTACACCACTCATTTATGGATTCATGTTTCCCTATTTGTCTTGGTAATGTTGAATCATCCTATAATGTTATATTATTCATCCCCAAAAAAGGTGTTTCTTGAATTATTTGATTGATAATTTTATATAGATTACTGAACCATCCCATAACATGATATATAAATTCATTATGTGCCTTTATTTTCTGTCTTCCATTATAGTTTGGAATAGGTGTGTGGTTTCTTTGACAATTTGGATCCAATATTATTTTTACCAAGTGGAATGGGAGAATCAATTATGAGAAATTGTATCTGTTGAATAGTTGAAGTCATAGAAGTCTAAAATTGTTTTTTTCTCAAAGTTGGATGGTGGACTCTATAAATATAGATAGATACCCAATGGTAGTTATATAAATTAATGTGTGTTCTTCACTACTATAAACAAATAGTGAGGGTATTAGTTTGATGTTTTGGGACAATCATTTATTAACTATTTTTAACTTCCAAATGTATCTTTTTTCTAAATAGACACTACTTGTTATTAAAGCATATTAAACTGATATGGGAATAGAGTTAAATTTAGAACATGGTTAGAGAGATATTTTCATTGAATTAGATTGAATGCTTTTTTTATTGTATTCCAGATTATGAAGGGTACATGAAGTAATTGTTTTGATTTTAAATTAAATTCGTTATTAAAATGATATTTTTTCAAAATTTAATGTCTCTATTATTAAATATATGTTCATATTAATTATAAAAATCAAAAAATCTAAATCATAGAGATTGGTTCTTATGTTTATTTTTATTAATTTCTAGGTTATCAATAATATATTTTTACATCTAGTTATCATTATATTTAATTGATCCTTTTTTCTAATATGTGTGTGTGTGTGGCTATGTAAAACAATATACATAAATAAATAATTTAAAAATATTAATTTTATATTAGTAATTAATAATAACCTTAGTTTCCAAATAATTAATAATTATGACATAACACTCAGTTATAATTGTTTATAATAAATTATAAATATATATAATTAATATATAATATATATTTATAATAAATAATAACTCATTATTATATATTTATCATATATTATAATTAATTTAGGTCTAAATTATTAAAATCTTTTGCAAATGAGGAGTGTTTTTTAAAATCCACGACTGTAATTAAATAATTATATTCTTTAATAAAATTAAAAATCATATTAGAAGAGGTTTTGATAAACTACCACTAATGAAATAAAAATTGACTTTTGTGCTGGTTTCTGAAATTGATAATAAATTATGTTTCCCTTCTAGATTTTGTTTTATTAGGAAAACAAAAAAAATATTTTTAACCATACCAGGAAAGGTTTTTGATGACACTCTGATAGGACCCACTCTAATATGGAATGAAATTATGGAAAAGGTAATTGATATATATTTAAAGAAATAAAAAAGGACATAACTTAGTAAGTAGTTCTTCTAATTTAAGGATAACCACCTTCCCTTTTTTTGAAACATTCATGTGCATCAAACCCTACAGCCCCTTCGGAAAATTTTTTATAAGTAAATTAAAAATATCCTTCTTATTTTTCAATTATAATGTATTCTACATTATAATACATAAAATAATTTAATTAAATATTTATTATAGGTAAATTTAGAGATGATCTAACCTCCCTAGGCCATGAAAAAGGTCATTTTCAACTTGAGTCTCCTAACATACCATGGTTTCCTTCATTTCACACCATATAATATTATCCACTAGAGTTATTTGTTATATTAATAACTATCTATACATGACAACACATGTTCTTAACATGTGTTTTTTCCTCACTCATACACACCCTATGATTATTCATAGGAGGTCACCCATCCTAAGACTACTCCAATGAATTACTGATTAAATATTGTTTACTTATTAGGAAGGCTTGTCAGAAAAAATCTACACCTTTTGGAAATTAGTAATATAAATTTTCCTTTTAAATACAACTTTTCAATGGGTGTAAAAAATATTTCTGTCATTGGTAATAGAATGTGTGTAAAATGATGGTGTGAGGGAATTAAAATCGTACTTCACTATTCAATTTTAAAAGGATAAAACTAATTATTAATTTATAATTGTAAATTATATTGTGTAATAAATAAAATAAATGATAAATGATATATATATTATTGGGGATGCAATAAAAAAGAAAAACATAGTCACAGGTATGAAATATATGTCATAACCCCCACTGCAAATGAGAACCGGTCTAACCAACCACATTAGGACATTGAATGGATCAATATCTCTGTGGGCACGGAACCCATGACATAACCTACAAGTATATTTTCTATAGATAATCCTATTTTCGACTTCTTACCACTAATATTTTACAAATGTCTCTATGAGTGTGTCTTTCTTGTGTCATTGCATGCCAATGTCTTGTTTCACGCATGATTCAACACCTACATCACCGCCAACATAGTACTAGAATTGTACCGTAAACCATTCTGGAATGAAACCAAGACCTCATGTATGTGGACGCCAAATGAAAATTTCCAATTTTCTGCTGATAATTAATTAATTATAATTATTTTAAAAAATAAAAAACAATGTTTCGTAATAGTCAGTTTTATTTTTCAGCTCTTGTAAAACCACTTCTATTTTTATAGAGCCATTCCTAATTGATTTTTGGAAATCATTTCTTGAAATTAGTATCTATATAATGAAATGAATTTAAAAATTATTTTCAATGTAGTTATAAATTGTTGTTTTGGGAGAATACTAGAAAATACTAAAAATAGCTTCAAATAAATGTTTGATTTTTTTTATTTTATAGTGAGAAATTATTATTTTTTGACTTAGTCATTTTAATTTTTTTCTAAATATTCTATTTATTTTATATATTAATATATATATATATATATTATTTAGGTGATCAAAAATTGAGAAATTAATGTCAAAATATTTATTGTTCATTCAATTACATTATTAATAAACCACAAATATATAAAATGTAAAAAAAATTATTTATATTTTTAATAATACATTAGTAATAAAAGCCGATGTTAGGAAATATATAATAAATAATATAAACTTTTATTTATTAATTAATTATATAAATTTTTTTGAATATTAGTTATTATCATTATTCATTTATTAAGTGATTAGATTTATATAATATTAACTAGTAAATCATTTAAATAGTTAATTGGTGAGGAAAATATCTATAGTTGTGATTATGGTAATGGGGAAGTTGGGGTAGCCTTGTAATAATAAATTCTCCACCATAGTGGTATATGTTATTTTTTTCGGATGATGGACATCATGTAACATGTCAAAACCACACATGGGTGGGTGTGGATTAGTTATATTACATTCAATAACGAAAAAATATATAGACAGATGTGAAACTCAATGATAATTCTACTATCCATCCCATGATATATTGATACGAAGAAAAAGTAGTGGATTTTGCAACATGATACTCCTAGCTCAACATTTGGTTACTGATTGGTTCCATTATATTTTAGAAAATATTTATCATTTGATAAATCAATCATGGGTCATGAAAATTTTTACTCAAATTTTTTTCTAAAATAGACGCATGATGGCCTTATAATTTGATATGAAAAATTAATATGGTTGATTTGAATGCCCTTTCTGGAATTTTTTTCTAGTATAATGGTGCTTTTTCAAATTTGTTCAATGTCATCATGTAGTGTGTTTCTCTAGTTTCATTCAAATCCTGGGATAACAATAATCATGACTAAATATTTTCTCCCACTCATAGCCTTTTAGGGATATCCTCTCACTTCATATCTTTTCATCGTTTTCACTGATATTTTCTCATTCCATATTTTAGGAGTTGTGAGGGATTATCTTATTTATGGTGGACGAGTGTCCTGCAAAGGTCCCCCATTTATAATATTTTCATGATGATAGATGTATTTTATATTCAAATTCAACAATGGGAGATGTGATTATATCAAAAAATATAATGAAAAACTATAAATGGATTTACGGAATCCAGTGAATAGTTCAAAATAATAAAATTATGTAATTAATGGTGTTCCCTTAGTTATCAAGGAGACTTTTAGTTTTGATTCATAATTGCAGGTATCAAACATACATCAACAATACATTATCCAACTAAAAATAATTTGAATATCGATTAAAGATGTTTCCCCATCTTTTCATGATAGAATTTCTATGATTATCCATGTGTGGTCATGAAAATGATTTTCTAAGGGGTTTAATGTAGACATTACTATGTTGGAGGCCCAACGCATTCCCACATACGTGATTTCCCAATTTATGATTTTATATAACCACATAGAATAAATTTATTCATGTATTGGTGTATTTATTTAGGGATACAATAACAGTATGAATAAACCACTCTAGGTATCTTGGTAGAAATTATGTGAACCAAAGGCATGTCGACATTCCAACATTACCTATTTAAATATATTTAGTGATAAACTTATTGATATAATGGTTTGGATACATATTTAAATCCATGATTATTTATGTTCATTGTTCATTCAGGTGAATTATATTCCCCATTCCATTTTCTTAATTCATTTTTTATGACCACAATAATTAGTCTAGTGAAAATCATTTTGAGTTCAAGTTAATTATTTAACAAGGGTAAATAGAATACTGTTGAAAATTCTGAGTAGTTTTACATTTATATTGGTCCATGTATCACTAATAATGATGGTTTACTAGTGAAATATACTATTTTTTAGGTATAGGTATTTCTAATGTGATGGATTTATTTAATGAAGAGAACGATGGTTATTATATATACAAGGATAAGGTCATGGTTTAATGGGAGGTTCGGTAATATTATTGTCAATATCATTATTGATCATAGAAAATACCTGAACCATTTATGTTCTAATTAGAATGTTGTAGGTGATTATTTTATTATGTTGGGCTATAGATTTACATTTCATACCCTGCCACCAATGTGTTCTCAAGTATTGGTATTCCGTTGGAATTTTTTGTTCCATCAAGAAATTTATTCTTCTTGAGGTAGGTGTATTCTTCAATTCATCTCATAATGGATTATTTAAATTTTCATAACTCCTTCAATTATTCTTCATCATCCCTCCATCTATGTGAATTTTAATCATTCACCTATGAAATATTATCCAACACCAGAGCAATGGGTGTATAGAAGACATTAGTTGAATGTTGTATGGGTTTTATTGATCACTCCTATGATTTTCCTGATATATTGACCAAGTCAGTTTCATTCTTAATATCATGAAAATTGTAGATATTAAAGCAGTTTCATGAAAGATTGGGCCCCATAGGAATAATTCCATCAATGTATTAAAATGGGAGAGACAATATAAATAAAATTGGGTTGATGAATAGTTTAATACATGGAATACTAAAATTTTGTGGTAATATAATATCAATGGGGGCTATGTGCATGGTGATGGGACCCCATCAATTGTTGTTATTAAAATTAATATGGATGATTCACCATTTGGAAGAAAACTTGTGTTATTAATTTTTATTGGATGGGATGGAAATTGTTTGATTAATGTTTCTTTTTAGAAGTATATTCATTCCAATTAGATCCGACATATTACTAGAGTTTATAAAATTCATATGGGAATGGAGTTCACTTTTGAACAAGGTTAGAGATCTATTATTATGGAATCTGATTCCAAAACCTATTCAAATGGGGCTAATGCCACTACTCCCTATGCCCTCCTCCAATAGGTTAGGGTTTGTCTGCAAGCATTGAGTAGTCATATTAATAACATGGGAAGCCTTATCATTAGTACCTACACAAACATGAAAAAGAGTTTGCAAACATGCCCAATAAGCATGTAAAACTAAGACTACTACCAAAGTAGAATAGGAACAAAACTATGTATATTAGGTGTAACTAATCATTACCTAGTTACGGTCCATCAAAGACATTGTTAAATGGTCAATAGTCATAACAAGACACAATAATGTGTGTAAATCATGTTCCCAAGTGAGTATAAAAATACTCATCAGGTCACCATAAAACCACAAATCATAGACCAATGGAAATATAATTATCTCTATAAAAGTATATTTCGATTAATCATATAAAAAATATGTTGATATACTGAGAAAGGCACATAATTTAAACCATATTCACAACTGTAATATGCAATAATATGATTCAAACTCAAATATTCAACAGGAAAATTATCTTCGAGAACATACTGTTATTTTTAATAAAACAGATGATGTTCATCCTAGAGGAAACTCTCATCCAGTTGTTCCATTAGAAGAATAATTTGTTGGACATAGCATATATGATAAACAAATGAGGGACACAACTGAGGCCACATGGGAGTACCATCAACTCAATCTTGATTATGATACAATGTATATGATTAGAGACCATGTAGTTTTGATTATAATGATATGATGAACTCCATCTAGGTTATGATCGTAAATAGGGGATCTCACTCTAGGCCATAAGGAAGGACTCCAACAACTATATCCAAGAATTCATACTAAAAGGATCATTAACATAGAATTTGGAGGAGATTCTATAATAACGTTCAAGGAATGGATGTTGGGAAGGAACCCTAACTAACCATTCAATGATACAGAGGATAATATATCTATGTCAATAATTAAGATTGACAAGATATGTAGTACTATCACAAACCATGTCCTTTGACCGTAGGTCATTCTGGTGTGACAAAATCAAGTCTCTTGTTATGTCCATGTAGAAGTACATGGAATGAGGGCTCAAAATGTAATCTACCCATGTTCCAGTATATGGCTTATCTCATGTACTTTTCTGATACATTTTTGGGTTGTGGAGTAGATGACATACTCAATCCCTTGTATTATATCCCATGTATGTGTAAAATCTGAGGTAAATGCCAAGTCACCATGGAGATACCACATGCTATGTGATTGGGAAAAATTCCATGAGATACTTGACATTCTATGAAACCCTAGCCACAAAAAGTAGAGGACTACATGGTTTGTGGATACATATTACATGTCTAGTTGTGTTGAATTTTCTAGAATTCAAGATCATGTTCCACACATATCGACTATTCCTCTAGAATTTGATCTTTTGATTTTTTCAAAAGAAATCATGATTTTATCCTCATTGATTAATTCAACCATCGAAAAATAAGATTCATTTATTGGATTCATATGGAAAATTGGAACGTTCATTGTTCTTCATTTCATGATGATGAACACAATATCGGGTAACCAAAACCATCTAATTCACCATTTCTTTTTCCCTCACACCCACATTGTATCGTTCTTCTATCATATCTAAAATATTGGATTTATTTAACAATAATATGGTTCTACATTGATCAAATAATTGTGATATGTTGAACAATGGTCCAAATGAATAATTCACATGATGAATGGAGAATTAGGGGGAAACCAGAAGAACAATAAAGTGGAATAAATTTTGATCGATGTTCTTGATAACCATGATTCATTTCTATGAGAGAAAAATGATGAATAAGAAATGATAATTGTAATTATCTCATAAAATGATTAATCTAACCCATCCAGCAAGATAACTGATCCACAAATCTATCGTTTCTTATGTTGATTTATGTTCGTCATAAATAATAATAATGGGTAAAAAATCCAATCAAAACTAATATCCAAACTTGAATAGGATTAATCGCTAATCAATATTAATGTGGTATTATTTTCATTGGTGAGATACATCAATTATATTTCATGTCAATCATCAATCAAGGGTTCAACTATCATTTGTTAGTGATAAATATGACTATTCTCTATCCACTAGGATGAGACATTTTCATAGAACATTTTTCCCTCATTTAGTATATCATGATATACTATATTCTAAATCTTGTATTATAGGATATATGATAAAATATTAAATTCATGAATTTAAGATAAATTTCATGTCCATACAATCACATAAATCCTATTTTCAAATATCCAAGGATGTAATTTAACATGTAATGATCTTCCTCCACAAAAAATCACTCAAATATATATGGGAACCAAATCCACAGTATAATTATTACAATCAATTCAAGAGAAATAAAATGACTTGTTAAACTGTAGGCTTTGTGAATTGTGAGAATGAATGAGTTTAAAACATTTTCATAATATGAAAATCATTTTTTATTTTATTTATATATTTCAATATCCAAGATTAATAGAATCTTTAGATTCATAAATATTATCTGAATAATGAAAATATATTTTTATCCCCCTTTCTATGGCCCAAAAAATAACGAAAACAATAAAAATGAAATTCATTTAGTAAATTTTTTATCCTAATTATATATATTGTGTACATAAGAACTGATTGGGCCACCAATTTATGTAAAACCACCATCATTTTATTTTGAAATATTTTTTCCAATAAATTCATATATTTTATTCTTAATTATGATAATTATTAAATTATATATCATTATTTATTCCACTACAAAACCAGCTTATTTATTATTTATAATGTTTCATAATGTATTATACAAAATATAATTAAATTAATTATTTATTATAACTCAATTTTCAGGGTGTGATTATTAGGAGAACAAGAATAGAATGACATGTTTGGGGATTTTGATTATTATTGGCCACTTATAGTGGAAAATGATGATAATAATTGAAAATTAGATTTTGAAAATTTATAATATATATTAATAACTTAAAAACATTTAAATTAAAATTTTACAAAAAATAACTAATATATATGATATTTTTTTATAATATAAATTATTATGAATAAAAATAATTAATTTTTTTATATTTATATGTGGCTTTTAAATGAATTCTAATTAATTAATTTTTATTATTTGATTAAATTAATAAATAGGTATTTATAATAATTCTTTTTAAGTACAATGTTATTCATATTTAATACTAGTTTCACAAATACGGTTGTAAATTAATTTTTACATCAAAATTTTAATGTTTTCATGTTCTAATGGTAGATATATGTAATTTAATTTCAATGAAGCGATGCCCCATGGTTTTACGGTTCTAACATTAATCATTAAAAAATACTATAAATTGTAAATTTTTAATATTGTTATGTTGGGGTATTATTCTAAGTTTGAGATCATTATTTTATAATTTATTCCAAATAGTGTGTTGAATTATTCCACTAATTAAGTTATTATTTAGTAATTTTAATTTTTATTATTTTGGTTAAAAGATTAATTACAATGAAAAATCCCGAACTCAGGATGTAATGAAATTATTATTCATTTAATTTCATTATCAATCAATAACAAATATATAATTAATATACCAATATTTTTTAATAATTATAAAATTATTCAAATAATAATTATATAACATTAACTAATATTTAATTCGTATTTATTGTTAAATTATTAAATAATTAATTTTTATGTTTTAAAAATTAATATATTTCATATATTTTCTGTTGAATAAAAATAATTACATATTAATTAATTCACAAGTAAAAATAAATTTAATTTTTTTAATTGTATATTTATAACAAACATTATAAATAAAATTAGTCATTGATTTTAAAATAATTAAATTTAAAAATAGGATATTAATTTTTTTATTTCCAATTATTTAATAATTGACGTTAAGGACTAGTTTCTTTGTATTTTTATATTAATAATCAATGGGGATACATTTGTATTAATTATAACTTTTTCTAAGATTTTATTTTTTGTTCATTTACTCTAATGATAGTTTTCAATTTTTTCTCACATAATAGACCCAAATAAATAATTTTTCAATTTGGTTTCATCAAATATATTTCAGTTGCTTTTATTCATTATCATGAACCCTCATTCACCACCACCCCCTAGTTTCTATCTCTATTTTCCATCATTATATTAAAATAGAAAATTTCATTTTTCTCCCTTCCAATATCTATTTTTAGTTAGTATTTTTTGTTCTAAAATTCAATATATACATGTTATGCTTAAATTTATGACTATTGTTTTAGGATTGTTTACGTGAATGGCCTCTATCATCTATCTTATTTGAAATATAATCATTTTTTATTTTTATTTATAATTCTCCATTCATTAAGGTTATTTTTAATTCTTCAGTTAATTTTTTATTAATGTTTGATTAAATTATTATTTTTATTAATTGGTGTAATAAATATTTATGATTTACTTATTTAATGGATTATAATGAATGTTTTTTAATACTTTAAATGTATGTTTCAAATGATTAATGGAATATAATGTTTGAATATGGAGTATTGATAATATAAATTTAGATGAACATAGTTATTTCATGATCAAATTGTGATTGGATTATCAGTTAGATTTGAATTATATGGAATTTATTTATGGTGACCCTAATGAGTATGTTTTTATTGTCACCCTTACCTATAATTTTTTTTTATATTTATAGGAATATATTTATAATTTATATCATGTTTCGTAATTAATTGTTTTTATAAATTTATAATATTTATCCGTTAACATTATGATATATAATTATTTATATAAAAATTAAAAAATACAGAATTATTAAATTACATAACAAAAATAAGGAATCATTTTGTTTTTTTGATGTAATCATTTTGAAATAATATTTTTTTACCATTTTTTATTATTCTGTATGAAATTATCATTTCTAGATATATTTAAGGTGAATCTTTCATTTATCAAATCATTTTTATTTCATTTAATTGGGAAATAAGTTATGATTTTATTATCGTTATTTTTAAATAAATTCATAATATTAAATATAAAAATATAATAAATAATAATCAAATATTTATATTTGTTATAGATAATTTTTAGTTGATATTATATTACTGAAATGAAAAAATGTGATGGGTAAAATATATGAATATTCATATGCATCAATTCCTAGATCATCAATCATGAATACATGGATTAATGAATTAATTAAGGGAAAGTCATAAGAATCAATAACCATGTGCTATATGACATCAATATATATCCAAAGAAACATCATAAAACCATTTAATTTATTGATAAAACACATTTGTTTCTTGTAATGTCATCTCATTGATCCCTTAAATAACTAGTATAGAAGAAATAAAAATTGCAATAACCATACGACCATCTTCTAGTATAATTATCTAGCGAACAAAATAATTACACAATGCATTTGAGATCTATAACATGATCACACAATCATGTTTTGTCAACGAACAACCCATAATCATATAAAATTGACATGAAAAATAAAATATTAATAAAACAAAAATCATGCACAAAATAAAAATTATTAAGCGAAATCAATTTTCAATTTTTAAATCACCTTTTATTTTTACAAAGTCTCACAATTATAAATGGAAAAATTTTATTTGAAAATATAATTTTTAATATTTAAAGTAATATTAAAAACATTATTACTTTATGAACGTATAAAAATTCATTCATGTCATCTATGATAGAAAAAATAAAATTTTCATTTTGTTAAACAAAAATTAAAGGGTAACATTAAAATATTGATTTTATACAAAAATCAATTACATAAAACCGTAAAAATATTCAAATTTTTAATAACTTTATTGATAATAAATAATTAAGATATTTAGAAATTAATTTCCATTTAAATAAATTTATAAAATCCAACTCTAAAACATGTAAATGAAATAGAAATTTTTTTAACATGAAATCATTAAAATATTTAAAATGATGTTTTAGTTAAGGAGTAACATACAATGAAAATATCATAGATGATAGTGTTACTAAAATGAATACATAATATCTATCCACTCTATATACACATACTATAAGTGGATATAAAACATAATACAATCAAAAATATTTTCAAACATAATATTATAAAGGCAAAATTGATGAATTGAAGTTTAACCCATTAAATAAAAATTCTGTATAGAAATATCTTACTGATTGTTAATGAGTGGATTCATATTCCAAATGAAATTGTGACATTTAAAAAAAATTAACTATTATTATAATAAATAATTCATCGTATAACATTAAATGGGAAGTTATATACACTATTGATGATAATATAGGATCATAACATAAAACGTAAGACTCAATAAAAGATAATTGGAATAAAATCCCCTACCTGACGATTCTATCATCATCTACATCCTTAATAATCCTAAATAATAACCATAAGTTAATTGTTTTATTTATTTTATATATTTTGACCATTTTTTGTGTCTATTATCCAACTTATATCACTTACTATAAATTATATAATAATTACTTAATCATTTAAGTTCATGTCGAATGTTTTGGCAATAAACGGTACATCATTCATAAATGACTTTGGATTATTTACTATGGTTAATATGGATAAAAATAAATATTAAAATAAATAATAATCAAGATATAATTAAATTTTTTATACATAAATTATAATATTAAATTGATCCATTAAATATATATATAGAAAATGAACCATGTTAAAATCATGAAGACGATAGGCTATACCTACACATGAGAGGTATTTCCATTTTTTATCATCATTATTGAATGAAGGTAGGAATAATTATACCTATAAATCATTATCATAATATCATTAATATCATAATAAAAATTTAAATATAATTATATATATAACCAAATTGTTATGGTGTTGAAAATCGAGTGACATTGCATTGTAGAGGTGATAATTCAGACATACACCCGAACAACATTTTGAATTTTCTATTCATTGAAAGGTTCAAAATAAAATTATATTTAATAATTTTATAAAATAAATATTTCATTTTTTATCATATATAAACATTAATTCCATGATTATGAACGTTCAATAGATACAGTGATCGAAAATAATTACATTGTATTGTGAAAAGGTTGAATGCAGTATACATGGGTGATGAATTCTTTTCCAATTTGATGGAAACAGAGAGAGACATGTGTTAGGCCACATATATAATAATATATAATTATATTTTGTATAATATAGTTATTATTTTATCATAGTATAATAATATTTTGTTGATGCAGAATAATAATAGAAATTTAAACACTTAAATAATAAGATACATCTTGTTTAGAAATCCATTATTGTGTGACAACATTAGAACACTGTTGACACTCTGTTCCATCATAGAGTCCAATGATTGACTAAGTGGAATATCTCGAGCAAAGAATAGGGAAGATTATTTAAATATTTCAATGTAATTACGTTTCAAACGTATACCTTCGCGTCATCCTTCGGCGCGCACGTCACTTTGCACGCCAGATATGAGGCGTGCAAGTCTCTTGCGTGCCCTAAATGAAATTTCGCTGAAAACCCAGGTGGCCTATAAATAGCCCTTGGGGGCCCCACATTTAAAAGGGTGAATTTTTTAAAACACATATTCAAGCTCTGGTCTCCCAAGTCTTTTCCTAACATCATCGAAATAATTCTATGGTAATTCTTTACCAAAAATAAAATCTCTAAAGTGGATTAATAAAGACTAACTATTAAGAATCATCAATACTTACGTGCCTAAGTGTCCTGTCCTTAAGGGAAGTGAAGAATCTTTTGCGATTCCTTTCCCACTTAAGGAAACTTGCATGCCACCCTTTTAAAAGTCTCTACGGATGATACTAAGGGCTTCCATTCAAATTTTCACAAGTACAACTTTATGGATTCTGTTTCACCCAAGTTTACTCATGTCATGGAAGTATAATTTTTCCACTAGGACGTGCACACCAGAAAAAAACTTGCGCATCTCCTTCCTAGTCACCTCCTTTCCTAAAATCCACCATTTCTCTTCAATGATAGCCCTTAAAATCCTCTTCAAAGCCATTTGTGGCATGGTTTCTTTGCTAGATTCTATATCTGAAAGGAATTTTTGAAAATATATTCTGATTTAGGCCTCCTTATCAATAGTAAGACCCAAATTACATGTCCCCATAATTTGGGTATCCTCGTTATGAGTAATCCCCAGTCTTAATTTCTTTTGATTGGTTCTTCTATCTCAAGAGTAAGACCCAATAATAATTTCCATTAAATTTGGGCCTCCTTCTCTGGACTAAGCCGCATGTTACATGTATCCATAAATTAGGCCTCCTTCTCAGGAGTAAGTCCCAATAATAATTTCCATTAACTTTGGGCCTCCTTCTCAATAGTATGCACCAAGTTACAAGTCTCCTTAAACTGGGCCACCTTCTCAGGAGTAAGTCCCCATCATTATTTCATTTATGTTTGGGCCTCCTTCTTAGGATTTATCCCCAACCTTATTTTATTTTGATTTCGGCTTCCTTCTCAAGAATAAATCCTAATCAGAAGTCCCTCTTAAATATTGGGATTCCCATTCAGGATTAAGTCCCAAGATAAAATTACAAATCTATATAAAGAACAAATACCATTAGGGACCCTTCTCATGGGCTTATTTCCTTAACTAAGTCATGATCATCATTTACATGGGATCTCATTGAAACATAAGCTGCACATCATTTCTTATGATTGTATCATTCATGGCACAATCATCATGTTTACTGATACAACTTGTTTCTCACACCAAGCATGACTCACGTGGGGTTAGAGTGTAAATGTAATTTATATATTTCTCTTTGGGCCATTAATTATGCATAAACCTCATACATATTTACTCGAAAAATGTGGGATCTGATTCCTTATTTTACAAGGATATGTAGGTATCCCATCTATGGGTAATATCACAAATCTAAAATAATCCCTGTCTTTTTGAATGACAATAAGCTTCAAGTGCCCCACTGAGTTGCTTTAAAACCAGTATGGTCATCATAGTGACCAAGATATTTCTATATAATTTATTGAAGGATACCATTGAATAAGAAACTCTAATTCATATAGATGATTCTCTATTGATAACGAAACTCAAATACATATAAAACATTCCCTAAATCCCATACATATCAATCATTGATTTCATAGTCTAAAGGAAAAAATCATTTTCATGCTTTGTAAATTAATAAGGATTCATGAACATAACATAAATCTATAATAGAGTCCCATAGTAGACAATAATTCCCCCCAAAATGGTGTGGTGAGTCTGAACTCCCATCCTCTCGACCAATGAAAATTTGTAAGCCTCATCAGTCGATAACTAATGATCACCTACCATTGGAAATTAGGTCCAAATGGATATCTGATAATTGGATGTTTCTGATTCTACGAATAAGCCTGTTAGAAACTGATTGGAATGTTTGAACCTTAAACAAAAAAGGTAAACCCCATTTCTAGAAGGAATATAAATGGTTAACCTGACGTGAATCCTTAACCTAGTCAAAATGATGTTTTTATTATTTTTTAGGCCCCTATTTAACTTAATGTGGGGGCCAACAATGAAATCAATAACATATATGCTCATAAAAAAGATGTAGTTTGGAAAAACATATCTTGATTATGTCTGTTATACCTAACATTAACTTTTTTTCATGATCTCTCTACATTATAGAAATGGATTCTTTAATGTTCAAACTTGTGAATTCCTCATCCACTACTCCTGCTGGATCTTCATCCGCTCTGAAGATGACTTCACCTACTAAGTGTCTTCAATGCTGGGTCTCTCATGCATTGGTTATGGAATACAATGAACATTGTACCATTCCAACTCTCAAGGCCGCTCGAAAATCCCTCCATGTTAACATATCAATGTGGTTTTCTGGACAACGACGACCAGTGGTCAAGAAGCGGGTGGTGCCAACCACCGTCTCCAACCGTTTCAGATCGTTATCCCCAGAAAACAATCACCAGTCCCTCCTGTATTATCGGGAGGCGAATGAGAAGGTCACTCAATGTTTTAATTCATTAATAGAGGAGTCCTTCCTAAGGGATCCCAAAATCAATAGCCACCAGAATCACGAGGCAGTGCATCCTCAACATGACGAGGGTATCATCTTTAGGGGTTCGGCTTAGGTTCCTCATACCCAAGCACACATGGAGAACCGTCAGTTGAATAATCAGGTCAACATAGAGTAGGTTTTTACTTCTTCCCCCTCTGTAGAAGTCCATTAAGCCATATTGATGTAACACAATGAGCAGGAATATAAACCAGTCCGTCTTGATCTTACTTCCCAGTAGACTCCTCCGGCAATAAAACCCCAATCCCACCAGGAAATTCCGACAAAGTATTATATCCAGGCATATACACCTATTTATAATTCATCAGCATGTCTGTAGGCTCGTCTGAATACAACCAAAGTAAATTGCCAATTTAATTTCGTGGGGAACAATCAGCTGGCACATACACCTGCAATTCATCAGGATGACCAACAATCTCGTTTGTTATCACTCAGAGATTTCAATTGGAAATATCCAATGACAAGAAGGAGGGAGACACAATTTTCTGCCCCCACACATGAGTACTGTCAAAATTCATTGACATGAAAATCATGGAAAGAACAGGAATACACACCTACTCCAAGCGCGGAATGGACGTATATTCCCGTTCCGGCAGCTGATGTCTCCATGCACGTTCTGAAAATGGTGAAAGAGGAGAAGAAAATCCCTTCCCATATTCCGGATGCCTGTCAGAATATTATAACAACTTTAGCTGCATCACAGAGAAGGAATCAAAAAATATCCCTATCAGTGGATTGACTCATCAACATATCACTCTGAAATAGATACACACCTCTGTCCCAGTCCAAGATGGTTGTGGGGGAATACTCCCCCATGTCATACAGACAATCAAGTTGGGCACATACACCCGATTTGAATGGATATAATCATGCTAACCTAACCATTTCTCCAGAGGAGGCACATACACCTACCGATATTAACCACTTTCTTCAATAATTGGTTTCCAAAGTGAGTAAGAAGGCATCTATGAAAATGACCCATCCAACACAGTCAAGAAATCAAGATCCAATCTGTAATAAGTCCTTGCTCGATACTGGAGTTATTGATGACCTCAGACAATTATATGTTGCAACTCAAGACTCTATTCTTTTAATTTCAAATTCTGGAAATAACAATAACAATTCATGATGTTCTTCATCAGACATTTCCTCATGTAGGAATTCTTCATTACAGTTCATTCTATATCGAAGTATGATCATTAGATGATAGCCATAATAACCCTCAGCGTGGCTAGAAGACCAAGGTCCATGAGGTTACATCTTTTGTTGTAACCCACCATGGTGGTCCTCCATATGATGATGAATTTAGCTGTGAATGTCCTATCCACAGTAGTAATCAGCATTTCATAGAAAATTCATCAAAAGACAATACAGTAATGATAAAGCCCTCTTATCTTGAGACACTTTCATATGTGAATCCATTCATGTCTGATGATTTACCGCTAGCAGGTAAAATACTTTCTCAATCAGAAGATAGCCCGGGGTGTAGGTTATTCTCCGAACCAACCCTGGTTCATTCAACTTCTAATTTGATAAATTAATTCTCTACCAATCTTGTTGAATTTGATAAAGAAATAACGAATCACCATCTTTGGTCTAATTAGGTAGAATAATCCTCATACAATGATAAGGAGGAAGTGCTGAATATGAGAAACCAACTGGTGAAAGGTGAAGTATCAGTCATGTTTTGTCCTTTGACTGACTCTCAGTATGACGTTCCAAAAATGTTGACGGAAGATTATATTCATGATATTCAACTCAACATGTGGAAAACACTTTCTCACATAAATTATAAAATATTATCTTATGATTAATATGAAAATCATGTCAATCTAATAGAAGGGTTTCAACTCAAAACTAATTTAATATATCTCTCTGTTTCCCAAAATCCAATTGTTGAAAAGTAGTAGAAATACCTTCAACGTTCATGCTTTGGAGCACTAAAAAGGTTGCACCAGTTAATTACCAATTCCCCATCTATTATTTTATACACTGCTATGCATAAGGCATTTACACATGGTTTAACAACTATAAAATGGTTTTGTGGATGGTTTCTACGTGATTTTCACATTGATAATGTATCTTCATAGGTTCGACGGTCATTAAAGGATAAAGCATGGAATCATTGATGTTTGGAGATTTATAAGGGAATTAGAGTTTTGAGGACCATTTTTCCCATGATAATGCTGGACGAGAGCAATTCAAATCAACCACTTGACGTGAAGGACAGAAACCAAAGGTATTTCAAAGGCCAAAATGACCCAAATGATTGTCGCATAGTTTATACAAACCGTGTCCAAGTTGTGTGGGAGGATATTACCCTTACATAAGGGTCCACATGGTTATCACATGATTTACCAAACCGTGTGGGCCCTACAGAGAAAAACCACGAGGTTCAACAAATGCTGGATAGTAGATATGGCACGGTTGGCGCACAGTTTACCAAACTGTGCGCCCAAACCGTGCATACCACTACAGCTCCTACTTTTTTCTTTTCTACTTTCCTTCTACTCATTGACCCAAGATTTTCATTGATACTTGCCTTTAGACAACTAAAAAAATTCAATTTCATACAAGGAAGACTCTGTAAGGTAAAGGGGGAAAAGGGGGATCTCACATGGTGAAAAAAGTAAAGACAATAATAAAAGGGGGGAGGTTGGTTCTGGAAAAACCTGGGGAGTTCTTGTTTGTTTGGGTATTCTGACTCTTTTTCAGTTATATTGTAATGAACTCCTAGTTTCATTGTAGTAAGGTTCTGAATCATTCATTCACGAGTAGATAAACCCTTCCCTTCTATTGGGGCTGGGAGAAATGTGGGTTTGTTAGAACCATTTTCATTATTATTGTATTTTTTTATACTCTCTCATCTAATTCTCCCATTATTTATATATTTTATTTCACAAGAAACATCCATGTCATACAAAGAATGGATTTACCAGAGATATTTGGGAGAATTACGACGATAATATCCAAGACCATTGGATATACTTTTCATTTATATAGGGTAGTACATAAAATAAGAGGCAATAGAAATCGATTTCTAGACCATGAAATTGATTTCTACCGACTTCATCAGGACATTCCAGACCATGGGAGTTCTGACACAAATGAAACCCAAAAATTTGGGTTATTATGAAAAATACAACGCAACAAGAAAAATAGTTTTAGTGTCCCAAATGAATGTCCATCCCCATCACATTATCATTATTATGCATCAAAAAGTTTTCTTTAAGCAATATTCAGTTTTAAGTAATCGTTAGTGAATTATGAAAGATATAGTAAAAAGGCATCTTTTAATATCCGAATCATGAACCATCTAAAACGTATTTAAATTTAGAATCATCCCCATGTGACTTCAACTCAAGAAACATAAAATTACAACATCATTTCCATATGGACCAACCCCGTACATGACTACTATACTATTCCAAGTTAGAGAATTTAATTTGGCTGAAAAACAAGATCAACAAAAATGACATGTCAATTTTGCATCGTTGTCAAGGAACGCGGATGGTCAAATTTTGGCAATGTTTCCAGGGATTACGGACGGTAAAATATTGGTGTCGTTTCCAGGGAATGCAGACAGTTGTTTTTGTTAATTGAATTGGAATTATTTCATGAAAATAAAAACAAATAATTTCCTAAAAATTCTATTCTTAATCTCATTTCTATTTTTCAGCTTTTGTTTTTTCCCTTTTATGATAGGTGTTTTGTCTGTATGTGTGCAGGCCTATAGTACATGAGTAGCCATGTCACTCATTTCGAGAATGCCGAGTCATCATATTTACAAATGATAGACCCTGAAATCGAATGAACATTGTCAAGGAAACGTCTTGCACTCATGGGTGATCACAACACAGACGACCCCACATCACATAAGGAGGACGAACCGGGGGCTGTCCAAGTCATTGGGAAGCCATTTTTCATTGAATAGAATTCACCCATGGGTGGAGATAAAGAGAATCATTTGAACCCACCTAGAGTTTTTATGGAGTATCTGTCGAGGAACCAATAGAGGCCACCATCTCAATTTGTGCCAGGATTCATGCAGCCACAACAGAGTCAATACATTCAACAGGACACACCTCCATATTTTCCTCATAACTAGTATGCCTATTTTCAGAAAGGACAACAAAAATATGTTCGTCAGGAACATCAGGAACCGGTGCTGATGTGCTGGACTCTTATTGAATATGGGCTACCCTCCATTCAGTGAGCGGATACAGGAATAGTTAGGCCACCAGTGCAGGCCCAACATTTTGAAATTAAGTTGGCCATCATGCAGTTGATTCAGAATACTATTTAATTCGGTGGTTTTCTGAGTAAAGACCCCAATGCTCACCTATCTTAATTTTTGGTGGTCTGTGATACTTTCTGGTACCACGACGTTTTAGAGGATTCCTTCCACCTAAGGTTGTTTCCATTCTCCTTAAGGGACAAGGTGAAAGATTGGATTATGTGATTTCCTCCATCGAAGACAGTCACGTTATGAAACTAAATTCATAACTTCTAGCAGGATGAATTAGAATCTTTTTATGAGTCATGAGAATGATTTATTGAGATTTTTCAGAAGTTCCAACACCACAGAATTCCATTATGGAATCATGTCCCTAATTTTTTGGTGGTCTCACCATGAACACAAAATCCATGGTTGATGCAGCAGCTTGGGGGTGGGGGATTTTTGAAAATCTCTTAAAGAGTTTCTTGAATTTTTAGAAGATATGTCCTCTAATAGAATTCAATGGAACTTTGAAAGAGGTACTCAGAAAAGGGGAATGTACAATATAGATTCCACCATTATGCTTTCATCTCAACTCGATGTCGTCTTCAAAAGTATTGTTGCTTTGAATCTAAATCACCCATCTCACGATTAAACTATCAGTTCACTAGCATGTGGTGATTGTGGAGAGAACCATCCAATGTGAGAGTGCCCAGGTTGCAATGCAGTAGCCTCTACCAATGAGGCCAATTATGTTTCTCAGAACAGAGGACCAAATATCTACAATCAATATCAGAACCAGGGGTGGCAGTATCATCAAAATCATGGTTGGGGGAAACAAAAACATAATCCTCAGTCCCGACCACAATGACTACCTGGTTAAGAGCAACAACAGTTTGAAAATAAATACCCGAGGAAGCAGTAGAGTAACCCATTCTAGACGGGCACAAATCTGTTTCAAGGGTATCAAAACCATCGTCATGCCCAACCATTGAGACAGCCACCTCTCCCTCAAGTCACCCAACAAACCCAGTAGGATCCTCCCTCAAGGATGGAGGATATGATTTCCAAATTCATAACAACTACTGATACATGATTTCAAAATTAAAATGCATCAATCTGAGGCCTTGAGAACCTGATTAGGCAGCATTCCAATCAGTTGTCCCATAGATAGCCCAGTACACTAACGGCCAACACCGAGAAAAATCCATGGGAGGAGGAAAATGCTATTACTCTACAGAACAGGAAGGAGCTGATGCAAAAGGTTACAATGAATCAGGTTTCCCCACCACCCAAGTAGTCAACATCCTCATGTGATGAAGTTACAGTTGAGGAATCTACCTCAATACATATGAAGGATGACGAACCAGCAAAACCACAAGACAAGGGTGAAGATTTGATCGAAGCATATGAACCTCCCTTACCATTTCCATCAAGGATGAAATAAAGGAAGTTTGACCAGAAAATCAATAAATTCATGGAGAACTCCCAGAAACATCAAATCAATATCCCATTTTAAGAGGCGTTAAGTAAAATTCCCAACAACGGGAATTTTATAAAAGCAATTCTGTCTAAAATAAGGAAAATTGACGATTTTGGAACCATTACCCTGACTAAGGATCGTTCGGAAGTTTTCCAACATACTCTCCCTCCAAAGCTCCAAGACTCGGGAAGCTTTACTATCCCGTGTACTATCGGGGATTGTCAGTTTGGTAATTATCTTTGCAATTTGGGAGCATGTGTTAATTTAACTCACATTGGGGTGTTCAAAAAGTTAGGGTTGAATGATCTTAAGCCGACCCGAGTAGCACTCCAACTTTCCGATCGCTCTATTAAATACCCCAGGGGGTTGTTGGAAGATGAGTTAGTCAAAGTGGGGAAGTTGATTTTACCTATAGATTTTATCATACTTGATATGGAAGAACGCCAAGAGGCATCACTAATTATTTGAAGACCCTTTCTAGATATCGAAAAGGTTTTAATTGATGTTCATCATTGAAAAATTATTTTTTGTGTTGGTGATGAAAAGGATTCTTACAATGTCTTAAAGGCGGTAAAACATGTTTCATTAATGGAGAATGAATATTGTTGTGCTTTGACAATAAGGGCTGAGCACTTCAGACTTGAAGATGTTGATATGAAATCGTATCCTTTCAGTAAATAATGTGTTCTGAAGGATGAAAACCTTGATAAAGATTGGGAGGAAGTTAGCTTTATTGAAGGCCAAAGTGACCACTATTACCAAAGGGCAATTGTCCCATATTTGTTAGTGTGAGAAGAGGATGATCCTATTGTACCGTCCATTCTTAAGGCTCCCCAGCTCGAGTTAAAACTTCTCCCTTCCTCACTTAAGTATGGTTACTTGGGAGAGGAACATACATTACCGAAGATCCTCAATGAATCACTCTCACCAGATCAAGAGGAGGCTCTTCTTCAAGTCCATCGAAGGAAAAACTGGCCATCGGCTGTACGGTTGCTGATCTCAAGGTATAAGCCCCACTATCTGCACTCACAAAGTACTTATGGAAGAAGGGAAAAAAGTATCTCGCCAACCACAATAGATACTGAACCCCCCTATGAAAGAAGTTGTCAAAAAGGAAATAATCAAATTTCATGATGCTGGTATTATTTACCCCATCTCCGAAATCCCATGGGTGAGTCCCCTCCAGGTGGTGCCTATGAAAGGCAGTATCTTGGTAGTCAAAAATATAAAGAATGAGATAATCCCTACACGAACAGTCACATGATGGCGGGTATGTGTCGAATATCAGAAGTTAAATGATTCCACAAGGAAATATCATTTCCCCTCCCATTTATGGATCATATGCTTGAAATATTGGCAGGGAATGAATTCTATTATATCATGGATGTTTATTCGGGTTATAACCAGATTTATATCGCCCGAGAAGATCAGTAAAAGAACACCTTCACTTGTCTGTTTGGAACATTCGCCTACCACCTCATGTCATTTGGAATGTGCAATGCTCTAGGAACCATTCAAGGGTTCATTCTTTAAATCTTTCATGATATGGAAGAACAAATTCTAGAGTTCTTCATTAATGACTTCTGGGTATATGGGAAGTCATTTACCACTTTTCTAACGAATCTTGAGCTGTTGCTAGAGTAGTGTGAGCACAGAAATTTTGTTTTGAATTGGGAGAGGTTCCATTTTATGGTACAACATGGAATTATGCTAGGACATTGGATCTCAATGCAAGGAATTCAATTGGATTCGGAAAAAATTAAAGTGATCTCGCAATTTCCCATTGCCACATCAGTTAGAGTAATTCTGTGCTTTTTGGGGTAAACGGGTTTCTACCGATTATTTGTCTGGGATTTTTCCAAGATTTCTCATACATTGACCAATCTATTGTCTAAAGATGTAATATTTTAATTTGATGATAAATGTGTTGAGTCCTTCCAAATTTTAATGTAGAAATTTGTTGTCGCACCCATCATGATATCTCTGAATTGGGAGGAGAAGTTTGAACTGATCTGCAGCGCAAGCGATTATGCTGTGGGGGCAGTTCTTGGCCATTGGCTGGATCGTATTTTTAGACTGGTCTTCTATGCCAGCCACACATTAAATGAAGCACAATTGAATTATACCACCAAATAGAAGGAAATTCTAGCTGTGTTTTTTCTAATTGACAGATTCTACTGTTATTTGGTACTTTCCAAAGTAGTGGTTTACCCGGACTAGGCCACGTTAAAATATTTTTTGAATAAGAGGGATGCTAAACCACAACTCATTTGTTGGGTTCTTCTCCTACAAAAATTTGAATTAGAAATTAATAAAAATAAGGGCAGTGAAAATGTGGTGGCTGATCACCTCTCCCTGATGGATCCACCACACTTAAAAAGAGATTAAGACTAGGAAATCAAGGGAGATTTTCCCAATGAGTAGTTATTTTCCATTGGATCCCCACCTTGGCCATGGATCTCCATTCATTCCAACTACTTAGAAATAGGAGTCGTCGACCCAGACTTCTCCTTTCAACAGATAAAGTGGTTTTTATCGAAGGTGGAGAGATATTTCTGGGAAGACCCCCTGTTTTTCTACTCATGCGGTGATGAGATCATCCGCTGTTGCATCCCAGATGAAGAAGTTCAATGTGTTTTGGAGTTCTATCACTCTTCTCCTATGGGAGGTCATCATTGACTGGATCGCAAAGTTGCCAATATCATATAATCTAGTTTCTTCTGGATGACTACGCATAAGGACACATTCCATTTTATTTCATGCTGTGATCGATGCCAGCAGATAGGAAATTCATGCAGTTGTGTTGAGATACCGCAACACCCGATACTCGAAGTGGAAATTTCTAATTTATGGGTAATCAACTTCATGGGTCCATTTCCCCCATCATTTGGGCACACGTAAATCATGGTATGTCTTGTTTATGTCTCTATGTGTGTGGAAGCGGCAGTAATGACTCAAAATATAGCTCAGGTGGTTTTCTCTTTTCATAATAATAATATATTCAGTCGGTTTGGGACAACATGGGTGTTGATTAGTGACCACAACACTCATTTTGACAATACACTTATGAAAAATTTTCTTCAAAAGTATGAAGTCATGTACAATCATGGGATTCCCTACCACCCGCAATCTAGTGGTCATGTGGAAGTGTCCAATCGTGAGATGAAACAAATACTTGAGAAAATGGAATGCGCATCCAGAAAGTATTGGTCAAAGAAATTGGATGAAGCATTATGGGCTTACTGGACAGCATTCAAGACACCCTTGGGCATGTCACCTTTCTGGTTGGTCTATGGAAAATCCTGCCACATAACGGTGGAGATGGAACATAAAGCCTACTGGTCTATCGAGGCCCTCAAATATGATCTCAAGGCAGTAGAGGAAAAGTGGAAAATTCCATTGATAGAGCTTGACGATATTAGGCAGGAGGCCTATGAGAGTGAAGAATTTTATAAGGAGAAGAAAAAAAAGGTCTCTGACCGCATAATCTCCCAGAAGTCTTTCCAACCAGGTGACAAAGATTTACTCTTTAACTCTCGCCTTATGTTTTTCTTAGGAATGTTGAAGACCCGATGGTCGGGACCATTTAGGGTGATAACTTTTTTCCTCCGTGGAGCAGTGGAAGTGGCTGGCATAGATGGGAAACGTTTAAAGATAATGGGAAGTGCCTAAAACCGTACTTCAGCATGGATGACATGGTGGGAAAATTTTCCACCATGAAATTAGGATAGCTCAAGGCCCAAGTATATCGAGATCGAGACTTAAATCATAACACTGACCGGGAGGTAACCCGGCATTTTAAAAAAATTTCTATTTAAATACTTTGTTTGTTTGACTATGCTTAGGACTGCATGCTAGTGTGTTTTTTTTCTTATGGTTCATAGTGTAGGATTCTCACTCCAAGTCGGGGTGTCATATGGAATTTCATGAATTCAAGTCTAACACATTCAATGGAAAATCTCAAAATTCCTTTTATCATCCCAAAGGGGAACAACGATATTTACTCAAAAGGGTGTGTTTTCAATTCCGATGGGGTCCATTTTTCATAAATTATTCACAACGAACCAACCGCTTGGTTTCCGCACGGTTTACCAAACCGTGAGCGAACTGGGCCACATTGACGCTCACAAAAAGTGGATTCTGCATGTTTGGAACACATTTTTTCAAACCGTTCGCCCAAACACTGTATCCACTTAAAACCCAATTTTTTTAAAATCTGTATTTCTCCCCCCTCTCTCCCATCCATGCATCACCCTCATTTCCCTGATGTAGACCATGTGGACCAGCCATCCTCGTCCTCCTCTCATTCAGCCATGTTCCTTGCAAGGAACACCCTCTGAGGTTCTTCTTCTTCATTCTTTATTCTTCCTTCTTCAATTCATCTTGTTTTTCTTCCTTTTCCTTGTCTCTTTCCCTAGGGTTCGTCCAAGAAACTCTCCATCTCCCATTTTTCTATTCATTTCATCTTCATTGTTCTAGGCCATTCCCTCATTCTCTCATCTCTTGTTTTTCAATGATTGATCATCAAAGACACATGGCGAACTGATTTTCTCTGAATTTGTGTTTTCAAAACAAAAATTTCCAAAATGATATTTTCCATAGAATTTGTATGCATTTCATTATGGAATTTTATATTGCTCACTCTACTTGTTCTGATTGAGAGAATATTATATTTTTGTTCATTACTATTGGTTCCCCACAACCAAAACCTCCACCCTACCCTACAATGTCCACATACAAAAGAGCTCGGGCCTCCAGCTCATAATCTTCCCATGGCCCTCTTCTTAGGTTTCTCAAAAAGGAAGAAGATGTTAGATTTCGTACCCTTTCAATCCATGAGGTCAGTACTCACCATGAGTTTACTCTAGACCATCCTGAATACATGGGAATTAACGGGGAGAATCAAATTTATATTTCCCAGGGCAATCTCACTAGCACATGGGGCGTGCACCAACCCATTTACAAGGAAATGGTTTTGGAATTTGGGGCCACCTTTAATTGCCGAGAGTACTTCACTGAAATTGCTGAGGGTTTTACCACTGAGACTACAGAAGATGTCTCCTTCTAGATAATGAAATAGTGGCATAGCTTCAAATTGGGTGAGTTTGCAGTCCTCATAGGCATATATGACCAAGACTACTTCCAGAGTGATGAGTACTTCCTAGCCCCATTGGAATGGGATCCCGCACCAGCTAGGGTCTTCTAGTCCACTATTGTTGCAGGAGACCCGTATGTGCCACAGACTGCCAAGGCCTCCAAATTCAGAAACCCTATCACCTGGGTCCTCCATCGGATTATTACAACTTGTTTTATGGCCCGGTCAGATTGCCATGGCATTGGAATCACATGGGATCTGTTGATTGTGGAATCAATGGTGACGAGCAACTCCATCAACCATGACTATTTCTTTTATCAATACATACGACATATGTTCTCCAAGTTGAAGGGAAACATTTTTTGTCTCCCTTATATTACACTTTTGGTGGACAAGCTGTGTCTTCGGTATGATGCGGTGGAGTTCGTGGAACTACCACCCGTACCTTATTTTGATATAACCCTGCTCCACTAGATGAGAATGATGGACCCTAATAGTGTGCAACTAGACCTGTGTGAAGGTCCCAGGGCTGCCGTAGATGCACAAATACATGAGTTCTAGGATGAAGAGGAGGACCTAACTGAGCATGCGGCTTCACACCAATCCCCATCCCAGGAGCATCATAATTCTCCTGCAGCCGCCTCTCATCCATATGTGTCGCCCCCATCTTACCCGCGCTATCCATTCTACCCAATCCGACCAAGAACCCCATATACCGACCCAAACCTCTTCAATATGTGGAAACAAGATTAGTATTCCATGTTCCACTGGAAGTTGGAGCAGACGAGGATGGAGGTAGAGGGCCTTAATCTTACAGATCTTATGCCTCCCGTCTTATTTGAAGTTGTTCCCCACCAACCCCCACCGTAATATATGTCGAGAGTCGGAGCTTTGACGGGTAAGCCATCTACTACCTCATCTCCCACTGACCCTGTGGACCATACCCCGACTACCGCCGATCCGTCTTGCGATGCCACTACACATGATTTCTTTTACGCTCCCCCTGCTCCCTAACCAGCTATTGTTTCATGTGGTTTTACTTTGTTCCTTTGATGTGCCTTTGACCTTTCATGAAATGTCTCTTTTGGTGTGATGCTTTTACCTGTTTTTGTGTGATTATGTGCTGATTTTTCTTTTCCTACTGTTGGTACTGCTCTTTCCTGATTCACTTGTATGGTACTTTTTTCCAGCAGGTGTTTCATCTATTCCACGCCAGCCATTTTTCTGTTCATTGGGCTCTTTCACACCATCTGAAATCCCCACATACCAGATTCAAGGGATTTTTTCACTTTTCATCTTTTTCCATTTTTCTTTGACCCTCCCTTGTGATGATGCATTGCCCACCCTTATCTCCATTATTACATTCACGGGGGGAACGTGCTCGGTTTTAAGTGTGGGGGAGGGCGCTCTTAATTGTTACCCCAACTTGATTTATTGATTTCCCAATTCCATAATGTAGAATATTTTCATAGGTGTTTCTAAAGGTCTATTATAAATGTCATGGGTTTATACCACATAGCTAAAACTGAAAATTTTCCAATTATCTCTGAAAATGGCTCATATGTCAGGATTGTTGATCCTAGATTGTTATGTGAATAAACTCTTGAATACTTAAAAAGTATCATTTATCAAATCATTTTGAAAAGAAATATTTTTAAAAATGATTTTTGTGATAGAGTAGTTCGAATTGAGAGACCCCTTAAAATGGAATTCGAATTGTGCATAATGAGAGGTGAGGTTTTGGGAATTGTTGTTGTCGCACTACTGGCTATTGTGCGGTCTTAATTTCATGAAATCCTAACATGCTCAGACAATTTATTCATTTATTGATAGTATCATATTGGGATAATTTTTATTCTTGTATAACACACCCATACAAAGAAAAATATATATTTTGAGATATGAAAAGGAATTCCCAATACTTTGGTAACATTTCATTATGTTCCAAGAAATGCAAGTCAATTAGGGTGTCTGACCTATAAAAGTGATAGCTCGCCAATTGGCGATGACGAAACCTGGGCTTATCCAATCTGAGTGTATTAGGAGATGAAAATGGAGGTAGGTACTCTATTTTAATGAAGAAGGGAAAATTCATTTTTAAGAGAAATTTGATTTATGAATGAATGATTAACTATTATGGATTATGTCTACATTGATGGCTAACTTCAAAGACATGGGAAGCAAGAAGTATGAGTGATATAATTTTTAACGGTAATTAGTTCAAAATTCATATTTTCCTATATGGTATAATCTATGATATTTCTACCTCTCTCTTTAGTGACACCATGGTCATGACAATCTATGCTTTTTTTAGGACAAACAACTGATCAAGTGTAGGGGAGTTTGATGTACTACTTTACATAAGGAATTTTCAACTAGTTTAACATCTATAAATTGGTTTTGGGGTTGGTTTCTATGTGATTTTCACATTGAAAATGTATATTGATAAGTTCTTTGGTCATTAAAGTATAAAGAAGATACTCTTTGATGTTTGGAGATTCAGAAGGGAATTCGAGGCGTACGGACCCTTTTACACCAGATGATGCTAGATGGGAGCTATTCAGATCAACCACTTGACGTGAAGGACAAAAACCAAAGATATTTCAAAGTCCAAAATGACATGAATGATTGACGCATGGTTTATACAAACCGTGTGCAAACTGTGTGGGAGGAGATTCCCCTTACAGTAGGGTCGGCACAGTTATCACACAGTTTACCAAACTGTGCTGGCCCTGTAGAGAAAAACTATGCGGTTCAACAAATTATGGAAAGTAGCTATGGAATGGTTGGCGCACGGTTTACCAAATCGTGTGCCCAGATGGCAAGGGTGAGGAATTTAAAACAATGCATATTGCACAGTTGGCGCACAGTTTACCAAACCATGCACACCACTGCAGCTCCTTATTTCATCTTTTTTACATTCCAACAAGTCCTGGTCCCTAGATTTTTGTTGAGACTTTCCTTTAGACAACTGGAAAGGCTCTTTTTTACATGGAAGACTCTGGAGAGTAAATGGTACAAAATTTGGATCTCTCAAGTGGAAAAAATAAAGACAATAGATAAAAAAAAGTGAGGAGGTTGGTTTTGAAAAAACATGGGGAGTACTTGTATGTTTTGGGATTCTGACTCTATTTTAGTTCTATTGTAATGAACTCCTTGATGGCTTGTAGTAATGTTCTGAATCATTCATTCATGATTATCTAAAATTTTCCCTTGTGTTGGGGCTGGGAGAAATGTGGTTTTGTTAGAAACATTCTCTTTATTATTGTATTTGTTCATACTCTATCATCTAATTCTCCCATTATTTCTATATTCTATTTCACTGGAAACATCCATGTCGGACCATGAATGTATTTTCCAGGGATCTTTTGGATAATTATGATGTGAGTATTCATGACCATTGGATATAATTTTCATTTCTAGAGGGTAGTTGTTAAGTTAAAAGTTGGTATAAATCAATTTCAGGACCAAGGAATTGATTTCTACCAACTTGATCGGGATTGCCAGACCAAGGGAGTTCCAACACATATGAATCCCAGAAATGTGGGTTATTATAAACAATACAATTCAATAAGGAAAATATTTTTAGTGTCCAACATGAATGTCCATCTCCATCACATTCTCATTATTATTCATCAAAAAAGTTGTTTTGATAAATCTTCTGTTTTATGTAATCAGTAGTGAAATAGGCAGGATCTAGTAAGAAGTAATCTTTTAATATCCGAATCATGAACCGACAAAACCTTATTTAAATTAAGAATATTCACCAAGTGACTTAAACTAACAAAAAATAAAATGACAAAATCGTTTCCCTTTGGACCAACCGCGTACTTGCCTACTATACTAGTCCATGTTAGGGAATTTAATTTGGCAGAAAAACAAGATCAACACAAACGATCGGTCAGTATTCATATCAGGGGATGGGGTGTTCATGGATAAATGCATTTAAATGTACTCTATAGTCAAAAAATCCCTCCAGAAGTGGTCTCATGCAATTTTGTTTCCCATGGAAGGCCCCAAGATATTGGGTTTATGTGTATTAAAAGGCTTTCTCAGGAACATGCATCAATTAGTTCTTCCAGAAGTCAGACATACAATGAAAAAGTTATCGAATTTCTCTTGCATCAAAAAAATGAGTATATCAAATAGGCTTCTCATTTAGAACATGTGAATCATCAGGTGACAGAGGAATCAGAAATCATTCAACGTTCATTTGAGCCTTGTGATTTGAGTGGATGTAACATGATGAATTTTTCCAATTTCTGGACTAATATTCGCAAAATAAAGAGAGATTTTAAGAATGTCTCAAATGTAGTAGCTCAAGAGCCACTTCATCCTGCCAAAATGGGGTATCTTTTAATCCAACCCTCGGGATAAATAGATAGGATTTGAGGATTTGATCAGGAAGAATTGTAAAATCCCTAGGCCACCGTACTGGGGACATTTTCAAATTCTCAAACTCTTCCTTTGTGAATGCCACCTTTCACCCGAGTAGGGAGGAAGCCAGAAGAGGAACACATATCCAAATTATCTGGAGATTACCTCTAAATTACAGTTCATCATGAAGTTCCTGAGGGATCAACTCAACAAAAGTAAATGTCTCATATAGGACATGGAAAAAGACAGTATAGCAGAAATGAAAATATAAGGAATGCAGTGGGCCATGCGCGACAACAACCTATTACTGGGATGGATCAAGAATATCCTCCTTTACAAGTACACCCTCTCTGGTCAATCCTATGGGTCATGCACAATAAAAACCGGTTGTGCTACCATCAGTTGCAGTACCAGTTACCACATTTGTCCAAACTCATGATATTGTACCTGCTCAAATCCATGCTCAACCAGATGTTTCTCAAAATATAATAACTACCATTGATTCATTAACAGCTCTATTGGAATCTATCAAAGGAAAAAGTGAAAAAATTCAATTGAAAAATAAAGGACACCCTGAATGGGTTGATGCAATTCCTCCCCCATCAAAATTTTCAAATACCACATTACCAATTTTTAATGGTTTGCAAGATCCAGAACAACACATTACACATTATGATTCTTGTTTTTATCCTATGATGGGAAATCCTAAAAAAAGAAGAAGTTAATCTCAGGTGTTTTGTACAGTCATTACAAGGACCTGCTTTTGTCTAGTATATAGTTTTTCAATCTCGATCAATTACTAGGAGGGAAGATCTCTTTCAATGGTTCCTTCTTCAATTCAGCTCAACATTTCCAAAGACGACAGTTTCCAATCTTATCAATTGTAAGAAAAGGGTTAATGAAATAGAATCATATTTCATTTATCGTTGGAAGGGATTAACATATTCTATATGTTTAGAACTCCATCAAGAAGAATTTTTTCCAATATGTTGGGAAAATCTGCATGTTGAATTATTCACACCATTGATTCTTATGAAATACACTGGATGGTTTTGAGACCTTACATAAATCACTAAGCAGATCGAAAACTCTCTTACAAAGAGTAAGGATAAAACTCGTGTAATTCCATCAGTTCCATGATGTAGTATAGGGAAAGTAGAGACTTCTACAGTTACATATAAACAAGAACCTCTATATGCTTCCACATCAAGACATTCATCATATCAAAGGGCTCCATCTTTGGAGTTTCAACAATAATGGTCGCATCGTTAAGATGATCAAAATTATAAAAGGTGGAAACAGTTTTAAGATTTGAAGAACAATGTTTATTCTTTCCGGAATGAACATGTTATGGGTTACTTCATTCTGGCTCTCGAAGACTACCTGGTTCAGTTTCCAAGGCCGCAAATGCCGAACAAGGAAGGAGATGAAGACCTTCCCAACTATTTCCCATTTCATCAGATGTTGGGGCATCCCATTCAAGAGTGTTTTTTCTTCAAAGACCTATTTAAAATGATGGGTGGATCGGGATAGGTAAAATTTAATGGTTTTTTATCCCAGGTAGCATGTGTTACTGCTACTTATCTAGAGGAAGAAGGTGAGTGGCATGAATTCAAAAGAAACAATGCGCAAAAATATGATGATTGGATGGTCAGGAAAATGATCAACCAAACTCATGCCATTTTATGAACACAATGGAATCGGCCAATTGGGTCTTCTTCTATGAATTCAACAACAAACCCCACTTCATCAAAAGGAAAATATTCAAAAAGGCGTCACAATTCGAGGAAATTAGAGCAATTAGATGAAGATGAATTCGTTTCAAAGCCTAAACTATCATTGACTCTGGCAGATTTTATGACATCGACTTCAAAAACATGGGCACCGCCCCACCAAACAGCACAACCTGAGTTGGATGATCAGGTAGAATATTCATCAGATGAAGAGATGATCTTTGGATCTGTTAACATTATTCACATAATGGATATGTATGCCAGCCACAGTTTCAATCATGATGAGCCTGAGTTCCCTTTATCAAACAGAGGAATTAGAGGATGAGACAAAGGTATAAGATATAAGGGAAGGCATGGATATTTCTGAAGCATCTATTCCAAACCTACCCCTGGTAGAACTGTATATGCAGAAGAAACTTGTGGAAAAGCCCTTTAGCAGGCTCAACAAGAATAAGAACGTTTTTCCACACATGGAAGTTTCAATCCTGACACAGTTATTTTGTAAGATCGGTTAGAGGGTAAACCTTCTTCCTCTCCGAAAATAAATAGACCAATTCAGTCTAATCTACCAATGCCTTGAGTATTTCTAACTACTACCCCGATACAAGATACATCTACTTCCAAATAATCAACTTCTAAGGCACCTTCAAAACCACACTTTCCTATTGAGAAACGTAGACCTTTGGACCAAAAGTATAAGGTCATGAAACATTTGAAAAAAGTACATTCCAGGTTATCAATTCTAGATGCTTTGAATCTATCAGAGGTTCTTCAGGAGGCACTCATTGAGGATTTTTCAAGTCCTCAAGAATTCGAAATTGAAATTGCTGCAGCTGAAGTCTACCATATAGAGAATGATCCTGCAGAATGTCATGCAGTGATATATTTTATAGATAAAGATGATGACGATGTTGTGTATGGTCATATTAGACCTTTGTATTTATCTGGCAAGGTCAATGATGTAGATATCTGACATGCTTTCATTGATAATGGTTTAGGAGTCAAGCTCATCCTTATTCATACACTTCGTCGATTAGGCCTCATAGAATCTGATTTATCTCCTTCTACATTGATGTTGAATGGATTTGATAAAATTGAACAACATCCTCTAGGTGAGATTACACTCAGAACACAGTTTGGATACCTTGTATTCTATTCAAATTCCATGGCTGTTCGTCATGACATAGCCTTCAAAATTTTTCTTGGAAGACCTTGGCTACATCAACAAGAGGCGATACCTTCATCATACCATCAATGACTAAAAGTTTGTTACAATGGTCAAATTGGGACATTTTATGGTGATACAGCCCCATTCAAAACATGTGAATCTCAATACATTGAGGAAAAATTATATAACATGGTGGGAGAAAAATATCTATGAAAAAGGAGGTTGCCAAAATTAATGCTTCATATGGTTTGGAAAAGATTCCAGTAAACCCAATCATAAATGTGAGTATAGATTATGTGTTGCCAATCTGTTAGATTGATAGGATAGACCCAAATTCCAACACTCATATCAAAACATCCATAGTGTCAATTAAGGAAACCAAGCAAGACAGCATGGTAGAAATTTTTGATTCACCAAGAAATGATGAAAGAACAAATGGAGAAGTCTTCATTTCATCTGTTGAAATCTATCAATTTGATACTTCATCGACCAGGCTAGAAGTAGTTATAGCAATGCCATATATGAATGATAATTTCGATTCTCAATCCATCATCTCCCCTTTATTACACAAGGAAGACCCTTCATCATTAATAGGATCAGAAAAGGTAGCATTTTCTTCTAGATGCTCAAATTCTATCTTCTCCCTTGATTATGGAAATTCTGATTCATCATCTACTATGCAAGTATAAGCAGAAGAATTAACACATATTGATGAATAAGAGGAAGATCTTTGAGATGCTCCACCAGCATTTTAAGAAGGCGTCTTTACCATTGTGGATGAACTCAAAGAAATAAATATAGGTACAAAATAAGATCCACAAACCCCATTAATTAGAGCATCCATGACTCTTGAAGAGAAAGAAATATATATTTCAATTTTAAATAAAAATAAAGATATATTTTCTTGGAATTATACATAAATTCCATGGCATGATCCTAATGTTACTACTCATCATTTTCGTTTTCCAGATGAACATCGAGGATTCAAGGAAGCCGCATGAAGAACACACCCAACTTATGCCTCCAAAATTGAAGATGAAGTGGATAATCATATCAAGAATTACTTCGTCAGAGATGTTCAATATCCTAAATGGATAGCTAATATTTTCCTTGTGAAAATGAATAATGGACAAATTAGAGTTTACATTGATTTTAGAGATCTTAATAGGCATTTTCCTAAGGATGATTTTCCAGTTCTGATCACAGAACTCTTAACTGATTCAACAGCTGTCTATGATGTACTTTCCTTCATAGATTTATATTCTCGGTATAATCAAATCTATATGGCTCTAGAAGATTACAAATATACACCCTTTAGAGACCCTCAATGTGTGTTTTTCTATCGGGTGATTCCATTTGGCCTGAAGAATATAGGTGCAACATATCAACATTCCATTCACCATATCTTCAAACCCTTTTTAGGGAAATTTTTTGAATGTTATGTTTATGATTTGGTGGTTAAATCTAGACAATGTTATAATCACTTGGATGATTTGGAAATCATATTCCACGAACATCAGCAACATAATTTGAAAATGAACCCCTTGAAATGTGCTTTTGGGGTATCCTCAGAAAAAATTTCTCGGCTTTGTTTTACGCCATCATGCTATCAATGTATATATTGAGAAGAAAAAATCAATCATTTGTATGTCACATCCTCAAAATTTGAATGACTTAAGAGGAATTCAAGGTCAGTTGGCCTATATTCGGCATTTCATCGCCAATCTGGTAGGAAAATGTTTACCCTTACCCAAATTAATGAAGAAGGGAGTCACCTACCAGTGGAATAAAGAATTTCAAGAAGAATTCAATATTATTAAGAAGTATATCATGAGTCCACCGGTATTGAAGCCACCCATTTTAAGGAAGACCACTTATTCTCTATGTGACAACTTTAGAGTGATCATTGGGTGCCTTCCTTGCAAAAAAAATGATGCTGGGAATGAAAAAAACCTTTATTATCTTATTTAGACTATGCTAGAGGCAGAAATTTGTTATTCAAGTATTGAAAAGTGTTTCCTAGCATTAATATTTGTTTTTCAAAAATTGAGACACTACCTGCAACATCATGCAGTCCAACTAGTATCTCGCAATAACCCACTAAAATTTATCCATAGTCATCCAATGCTTACAGGACATCAGGCAAGGAGGGTGTTATTTTGTAGCTGTTTGATATCCAGTATCAGTCTCAAAAGGCAATAAATGTCCATGATCTGGCTGATTTCCTTACTGAACACCCTTCTGTAGAAGATACATCCTTAGATACTGAACTTCCTGATGAGGAAGTCTTATCTATTTAATACAATATTCAATCATGGGAAATGTACTTTGATGGTTCTTATAGAAGTCCAACATGGATAAAATTGGAAGATCCTAAATTCAACAAAGTTGGGTTATGAATTGTGCTTATTTCCCTGAAAAAGGCAGTGCTACCCTATTCCTACTTATTGTTGGGAGGCAATACAAATAATGAAGAAGAATATCAAGCTCTCAACGTAATATTGGAATTGGCGGTTCAGGAACCGGTGAATCACTTAAAGGTTAAAGGTGATTCAGACATAGTAATCATACAATTCAATGGGGAAACTACCATCAGAAAATAGTAGTTAATCCCTTTGTATGAATATGTCAGAGAGTTAATGGTGGAATTTATTTCGGAACCGGCATTTTCATTTTTCCCACAATCACAAAATGCTCAAGCTGATGCATTGGATAATGTAGCCACATCTCTAGAATATCCAAATCGGGACAAAACAAGCATCAGTACTGCCCACCATTGTACAATTTCACCTTATGTTCAAATCAGAATAGCGGAAATCAATGCAATTAGTCCCATTTCTGAACTATATGGTCATACTACAAGATGGATGACAACTATCATGGAATACCTTCAAAATGGAACACTCCAACCTGATAAATCCGAGAAAGAACAAATCTGGTGACATGTGGTAAATTTCACCCTTTATGATAGCCTAGATCACCTAGAAAAATTTATTTACATGTGATGTTTTGATGGAATTCTCTTTAGATGTATTGAAGGTGAATAGAAAACGGCTGTCATGAATGATGTACGCGTAGGATTCTATCGTGCCCACCAATCTGGACATAGACTATTTGATCAAATTCAAAGACATGGAATCTTCTGGCCTTCAGTGATACAATATTGTGTTTATTTCACTAATAAATGTAAATCATTCCATGTATATGCCAATTTCATTCATCAACCCACAGAGTTTCTCCATACATCTAAATAATCCTGGCCATTTTCCATATGGTGTATGGATGTAGTAGTACTGTACCCTTCTGCTACATCGAAGCTGCTTAAGTATATTCATACTACTACTGAATTCTTTTCCCAATGGTTAGAGGCAATAACTATCAAATAAGATAGTTCTAAAAGAATTTTTAGATTCATCAAGTCTAGCATCATTACCATATTTTGTGTCCCTCATGCCATATTGACAGAAAATGTCACCAACATCTGTTCATCTTAGGTAAGGAAGTTGTATCACGAATACAACATAAAATCCAACAATTCATCTCGGTATCATGCAGTGGAAAATGGCCAAATAGAATCCTTCAATAAGACTCATTCAAACATAATATAAAATAAGCTGGATAATCATAAGAAATCATGGCCTAATGAAAGTTTTCATGCTTTATGGGCTTATCAGACCACCACCCGCACTACTACGCAGTCAACTCCATATTTATTGGTATATGGAACAGAAGCATTATTTCCCATTGAGGATCAATTAACTTCTCTTAGAGTTTCCATTTGTGATCAGTCATCTATTGATGAACAATATCAAAAGCGATTGGATTAATTGGAACGATTATATGAAAAACCATTGCGCACCCTGCACCACTGGGAAGTATATCAGAATCGGATTGCACGAGATTTCAAATTAAAAGTTCATATTGGTTCATTCATTCAAGGAGAATTGGTATTGGTCATCATAACTCCAATTATACCAGGGAAGAAGCCACCAAATCTTAATCCAAAGTGGAATGGACCATATTCAATACATATGGTCTACTCTAGTGGATCTTATTATTTAATCTCAATGGATGGAGAACTCATTACTGTAGGACCCTAGGACACCCTGAGAGTGGAGGGGTGAATCAGGGTGTCAACTTTTTCTTCTGAAAGTTATGGATCTCGTTCCCACATTGGTATGAACCCGTTAAACCTGAATGCTATATATGATCAGTAATGAAACATTCACATGCAGAGAGATGACACAACTATTTTTACTTGGTTCACCCCTATGGGCTATGTCCAAGGAGCATACGCCGACAGGTTTTCGGTCATACCGAAATGAACTATGCTTCACTAGCTGTAGATTACAAAATTTCGAGCACAATCACTCTGTCCCGGGCTCACTTCCCTTACAAAGGTTCTGGGATTGCTCACTGCATCCCTCGGGTCACTCCCGTTGACTCCCCCTGGATCACTGCCATTGGTGATGTCCCGCTCAGTTTATAGACGTGAAGGTCTCTTAAATAGATAGACATTAAGTTATTTTTCTCCTGTTCAGCATGAGACTTTTCTTACATCAGAGTCCTGAGTTGATGCTCGGTTAATGTCAAAATTTCATCCACTAATGAATACCTGCTTTTCGCTTGTCCACTGGGAAAACAACCATTGGAAAGGGCCTTCACAAAGTACCCTACTTCGCAAGGCTCCAAATTTTTCAAATCTCAAACATGCCTTCACGGAGCCCCTGCCTTTTCGTGAAGCTCAATTGCGAAGCACTCTCACGATGCACAAGCCTTCACAATGCTCAACTGTCATGGAGCTCCTACCTCTTTGCGAAGCTCACCATGAAAACACGGGGCACATGACTTTCGCGGAGCTAGAATATCTGCCACGAAGCTCCTCTTTCGCGAAGCACACTACCTTCGCGAGTGACCTTTGTGAAAATAGAGCAAATAATTTTTGTTGAGAGATCTCTATTCTTCCCTCTAAGGGGGTCTATAACGACCCATACTTTACATACATTTTTAATACTTAAAATTTGAAGCACACTTATTACAACATATGACAAAACCACAAAGGACCGTATAGGTATAGTGTCTTTAGAAACTGGGAAACATAAACAACTGGTTCATAAATCTTCTACAGTGTCTCCCATTTATTTCATCATATCTAGGGTCCCTTTTAGCATATTCTACTTAATATCCATCTTCCTGACCTGGGGAAAAGAAAACATAAAAGGGTGAGCTCAAATGCTCAGCAAGGGCAAATAAAGGAAATAAAAATCATATCATATCTTTTTGAAAATCAAAACCTGCAAAAGAGATCATAATATCTTAACATGGAATAAATCATAGAAGTGAAAATGAGATCCCCATAATCATAACATAAAACTTGAAACTTTGTGGCATGCACACATAATCATGGAAATCATTTCTTATTAGTCATGACTCATTTCCAAGACTATCTTAGTGGACAAAGTCCCTTTCTGAACCGAGTTCACTCCTCGTTTCAGTCCTGTATCACTGAACCGAAATAACCTTCCGTTCCAGCCATGTCTATCTCATGAGATATAAAATCATTACCCAATACATTGGAGGGAGATATAGGTCCCACCCATCTTATAATGAATCCTTTCTTATGTGTGCCACATAATCATAAAACATACATCATCGCATAACACATATAACAAAAATGGGATTCTTGAAACATCATGACATCATAAATCAATTCATATATGATAAAGGAATTCATAAACATAATTCCATCACAACATAGTCAAAACAATGTAAAAATATGGATAGAAACAGAACCCTTTATTATCTTAGATGGAAAGTAATTTTGATAAAACACTTGAATTGAATTCTTGAGGAAAATATCCTTTCTTCTTCAAAAACATTTTTCCTTTCATAACATGTCATACAACTTTAAAATAAAAGAAGTTGATTAAAAATAAACTTGAAAACTTGTAAAGGAAGCTTCTTTGAAGTAATGTTTTAAAAATCCATTCATGCCGTATAAGTTAAAAAAAACATTCTTCGTACTTTTGTCGGAAAAGTCAACAAGTACCTCGTACGGAAAAACGACAAAAGATTCCTTTCATATTCTTTACTAAAAACTAACCTAAGGGTAAAATTGGATTTAAACTATTTCAAGTGGATGGAAACAATATTACATATTGAGGGAACATGGATGTGGATGATAAAATACACCCCAGTAAATACTTACGAATAAACAATCTCGGATAAAAATGAGATTGTGATATTTCCCTTACCTTAGGTCCGATTAGCTTTGTACGTGTCCGAAGCTCCTGTATAATGGTTTAAATAATGTTATTGACTTATTCCAGAATCATACATATTTATATGATATCATATATGGTCATATTATTAGCTTCTTGTTAGTAATATATCATTGTTACTTGTTACTCGGGTCTTTATAACTTTTTGTTCTTATGCGTGTTTTGTTGAATAAATTCTTATTCTTATCTTTAGGTTATAGATAATTCATTTACAGAATGGTATTAGTGTAGTATATACCATATTAATTCATTCAATTCATTTATATAATCATTATGAAATGAAGATCATGTAGAACGAATCGCATCACATCGTGGAGACGGTATTCCGTACGTACGCACGAGTGATGATATCGTCCCTATGATCGTGGAATTGTATTGGAGTATATATATATATTATTTCAGTATCAATATTACTTAATAATAATCATATATAGTTACTCATTACACCATTATACCCATCCTTGTAAGGTGACGGTGGAAAATAGATTACACCACGGCGTGGAGACGGTATTCCGTTCGTACGCACGCGCGGTGATTTCATTTTTCCGTAGGATGGATAGAAGGTGAATTAGGGTTGTTTCATATTTATAATAACATATCAGTATGTAAGTAATACTGATGTTATTACTTTATCATGAAACAACTAAAGAAGAAGAAGTTGAAGAATAAAGAAAGTGAAAAGATCGGTAATGGATATTACCTCTTCTTTGGAACGCCTCTTTGAATCCTCCACTTAAGGAACTAAGATTGGTCTTTGGAGAAGACCAGGACCTCTAGGATTATTCTAGGGAAGTGGAGAGGAGAAAATGGCAGGGGTTGGCCGAGCTTGAGTGCTCAAATTGGTGTGAGGAGGAGGGGGAGGAGGTGCCCTTTTATAAGGGAGGAGAGGGGCACCTTAGGAATATCTCAAAATATTATTTTATATTAAAGTCAAAATCGGTTTATAATGGTTCCAAAGGGTCTTATTTCGAAGATAAAGTGGGGAAGGGTCTAAATACTTTCAACCAATAGGATTTAGACAAGTTTAGGTTATTATTTTAACCTTATCAATTAGATTTAACTCTAAGTTAAATAATTTAACTTTTACCGTGTCTTTTTGTTTTCTTTCACTATATGGTTAATACACTTACTATAACATGCCAAACGAACCCCAAATTGTTTATTATTAATATATATATCCTTATCTAAGTCATTTGGCCGATCCTTAGATTTTTAGGAATAAAATAACAATTAATAATATAATATTTGATTTAAAAACTATTTTGTGTCAATTTTGACACTATTTGATAAAGGATTTTTGTGAAAGTTATAACAGAATTATATGTTCGAACCAAGTTGATTAAATCAACAATAATATATCATAGTAACCTAGAAAATTAGTGGAATTCATAAAAAGTCTCAAATTACATTTATTTGGGTATTTATATTATCAATTTTGTCAATATTTCATTAATAAGATAATTACTACATCATCTTTGTGTCATAAATAAATTAAATTATTTAATGTCTAAAAATTACAAATAAAATACCATCATGTAGGAAATCTTTTTAGCTTTCTAATGAATATTTACAATTGAATTTATCTTATGTATAACACCATATTAAAAATTATTTACTTATTAAACTTTGATTTTAACTATTTTAACCCTTCTTTAAATAAATTAATAATAAATGTCCTAATCTAATCCATGTGGGCCTAAATGGTCATATTTTATTCCTAAGTTTGTTTTTGGTCGAATTACACTTGTCCAATAGAATTAGGACATGTGTTAGGGTAATATTAATATCATATTTACCCTTAGTTACCCTATTTACTATTAACCGCGGTAAAAATAGTAAAAAGTTACTATTCACCAAAAAAATTATTTTCATCTCATTGAACCACATTTTAGTCCTTGATATTAACCGTGTCTCTCGGATTTTTGAAATTCCATTCACAGAAGCGGTAAAATTAAGTTTTATGCAAAATTCAGTTTTTAACCTACCACTTAGTGGTTTCACTATTCATCAAAAATTGGAAGTTTTCAGAAAAATACCAAAATTTCACCCTAGGCTAATTTCGATATTCTGAGTCCAAAAATGAAGTCCATTTTGAAAAATAAAATTTATAAAATTTCAAAAAGTGGTTATTACTATTCATAACGGCTAGTTTTAATAGCATATTGTTGTTTAGTGAAACTCGGTATTGCGTACGACGCAAGCTATCGAGGAAGGTCGCGATTGCGTGTAAAGTAAGCCAAGCAAGTGTTGTGTAGAAAAATATTCCTTTGATGATTTATATAACATAAAAGTCTCGGGTGTTACATTCTACCCCCCTTAAAAAGAATTTCGCCCTCGAAATTCGTCACTTTGTAACAAACAAATGAGGATACGTCTCCCTCATCATATCCTCAAGCTCCCATGTAGCTTCTTCAAGTTGGTGGTTTCTCCATAAAACTTTCACCAAGCGAGTGGTCTTGTTTCGTAGGACTTTTTCGCTACGATCCAGAATCTCTATCGGCTGTTCTTCATAAGAAAGATCTTGCTCCAGCGGTACAACTTCTGAGCTGAGTACATGTGAAGGATCTGGTATGTACTTTCTCAGGAGAGATACATGGAACACATCGTGAACTTGAGAGAGATTCGGTGGAAGCGCCAATCGGTAAGCTACCTTCCCAACACGATCCAATATTTCGAAAGGACCGATATATCTAGGGCTCAACTTCCCCTTCTTTCCAAATCTCATAACCCTCTTCCAGGGAGATATTCGTAAGAACACTTTATCACCCACTTCAAACTCTAGGTCTTTTCTTCGGTTGTCGGCATAACTTTTCTGTCGACTCTGAGCTGCTCTTATGTGTTGTTGAATAGATCTAACCTTTTCTGCCATTTCATCAATGAGATCAGGTCCTAATAGCTTTCTTTCCCCAACTTCATCCCAGCAAGTTGGAGTCCTGCATTTCTTTCCATAGAGAGCTTCATAAGGAGCCATCTGAATACTGGAGTGAAAGCTATTATTATAAGAAAATTCCACCAAAGGTAGTTGTTGATCCCAACCTCCTTTGAAATCCATAGAGCAAGCTCTCAACATATCTTCTAGGGTTTGACTTGTTCTCTCAGACTGACCGTCTGTCTGGGGATGATAAGCAGTGCTGAAACTCAACTCTGTATCCAGAGTATGCTGAAGACTTCGCCAGAACTTCGAGGTAAATCTCGGATCTCGATCAGATATAATAGAAAGTGGTACTCCATGCAATCTTACCACTTCCTTTACATATATCCTGGCAAGCTGATCTAGAGAGAAATCCTCTCTAATAGGAATGAAGTGTGCAGACTTTGTAAGACGATCAACTATGACCCAAATAGCATTATTGCCTTTGGATGTTTTAGGAAGTCCTGTGACAAAGTCCATAGTGATGTTTTCCCATTTCCATTCGGGTATGGGTAATGGTTGTAACATCCCCTTAGACTTCTGTCTCTCAGCTTTAACTTGTTGACAAACCAAGCATCGAGAGACAAATTCAGCAACATCTCTTTTCATGCCATCCCACCAGAAGTACTCTTTCAGGTCCCTATACATCTTCGTGCTTCCAGGATGAATAGAGAATGAAGAACTATGAGCCTCATCCAGCAGCTCCTTCTTTAATTCGGGGATGGGAGGAACACAAACCCGATTCATGAACTTTATTATCCCATCACAATCAAGGTTGAATTCAGGAACATTTCTCACCTTCTTTTGTAACTCGATATCTTCTTTCTGTGCCTCTTTAATCGTCACATGTATAGATGGTTGAACATTCATTTGAGAAAGATAAGATTTTTCCCCTTCCATTATAATTCCAAGATCCATCCTTTGTAAATCCATAAATATTGGATCTTTTGTGATCCTCATCATGGATAAACTAGCATGGTCTTGTCGACTTAATGCATCTGCCACCTTGTTTGCTTTCCCAGGGTGGTAATGGATTGAGCAGTCATAATCCTTAATCAGCTCCAACCATCTTCTTTGGCGCATATTCAGCTCCTTTTGTGTGAAAATATACTTTAAACTTTTATGATCAGTATAAATATCACACCTTTCACCATAAAGGTAATGCCTCCAAATCTTTAATGCAAAGATTACCGCAGCCAACTCCAAATCATGTGTTGGGTAATTTTGCTCATGGATTTTCAACTGTCGTGAGGCATAAGCTATCACCATATCATTTTGCATAAGAACACACCCCAATCCCTTCTTGGATGCATCACTGTAGATCACAAACCTTTCTCCACTACAAGGCAGTGTGAGCACAGGTGCACTGGATAACCTTCTTTTCAACTCCTTGAAATTCTCTTCACATTCCTCTGTCCAGACAAACTTAACTCCTTTCCGAGTCAACTTGGTGAGTGGATTAGATAATCGTGAAAAATCTTTTACAAAACGTCGATAATATCCAGCCAAACCAAGAAAACTTCGGATCTCAGTTACTGTTGTTGGTCTTGACCATCTTTCGATAACCTCTGTTTTTGCTGGATCCACAGATATCCCCTCTTTTGAGATTATATGACCCAAAAATGCAACTTTTTGAAGCCAAAATTCACACTTGGTAAATTTGGCATAAAGCTTCTCCTTTCTCAGGGTCTTCAATATAATTCTCAAGTGATCTTCATGCTCTTCCTTGCTCTTTGAATAGACAAGAATATCGTCTATAAAGACTACCACAAATTGATCAAGATAGTCTCTAAAGACTCTATTCATTAGATCCATGAAGATAGCAGGGGCATTAGTAAGACCAAATGGCATCACTATAAATTCATAGTGTCCATACCTTGTACGGAAAGCCGTCTTTGGTATATCCTCCCTTTTGACCCTTAATTGATGATACCCTGAACGAAGATCAATCTTGGAAAAGTATTGAGCTCCGCGTAGTTGGTCAAATAAGTCATCAATGCGTGGGAGAGGATATTTGTTCTTGATAGTGATCTTGTTAAGTTCTCGATAATCAATGCAAAGTCTCATTGATCCATCTTTCTTCTTAACAAATAGAACAGGTGCTCCCAAAGGTGACGCACTAGGGCGTATGAATCCCTTATCAAGATTCTCTTGGAGTTGCTTCTTCAATTCCTGCAACTCAATTGGGGCCATTCTATAAGGTGTCTTTGAAATAGGCAAAGCACCCGGTACGAGTTCTATTGAAAACTCAACTTCACGATTTGGTGGAAGACCCGGCAATTCCTCCGGAAAGACATCATCAAACTCCCGTACAATGGGCATATTCTTAATCGTGAGTTTCTCACCAACCATTTGAGATAAATAACCTTCATTTAGTGGAATCAATACCCATAATATGGAAGAAATTTCCACTGGAAGGTTATGTTCATCCTTGCATTGGTATACGATCGTAGATTGATCTGGAATATGAAATGTGACTTCCCTTCTTTGGCAATTGATATGAGCTCCATGTAGAGAAAGCCAATCCATGCCAAGAATCACATCAAATTCCACTAAAGGAAGGATCACAAGATTTGCAGGAAGCACTTTCCCACAAACTTCGATTGGAGAAGAATTATAAACTTTTGATGCGATTGATGTGCCATTAGGTGTTGTCACGGCTAACTCAACATCTAATTGTTGAGGTAATACGGTGATACCCTTAGAAAAGTCTTCAGAAATAAAAGAGTGGGTGGATCCAGAATCAAATAAAATATTTGCTACTTTAGAGTGGGTGGTAAGTGTACATTTCACCACATCGTTATCGTACTCCACATCGCTGATAGAAATTGCATGTGACTTTCCTTTGTCTTTAGCCTTAAGATTTTGTTGACGTCGACCATCATCATCAACCCTTGGATTTGGGCATTGATTGGCATAATGCCCCATCTCCTTGCACTTGAAACATTGAAGTGTAGCAGGTTCATTCTGTGTATCCCTTCCTTTGTTTGCATCATTAGACATCTTCTTCCCATTATCACGGCATTCAAATGCCCGATGACCTTCCTTTCCACATTTAAAACATTTACTTGTCCCTTTAAGACAACTCCCTCCATGTTTCTTTCCACACTTTGAGCATAAGGGAAATTTCATCTTCTTTTCCGTGTGCTCTTTAGATTTTTCTTTGAATTCCATCTTCCTCTTCTTATCAAACCCATGTGACTGATGGGTTACTCCAATCTCCATCTCGACTTTGAGAGCACATCGAACGATTTCCTCGTAGCTATTGAAGTCCCTTATGGCTAACGCCCTTCGAAGACTTGGTTTTAAGCCACTAAAGAATCGATCGATCTTACTCTCAGGTTGGATAATAATACCAGAAGCGTACCTTGCAAGTCTTGTAAAATTTGCTTCATAGGTACCAACAGATTCATCATCCCTTTGCTTCAGTTCAAGGAACTCTTTCTCCATCTTTGTTCGGAGAATACGAGGGAAGTACTTATTGAAAAATAAGTTCTTGAACTCGTCCCATTCCATAGACTCAATTTCATCCCTTTGCCTCGTATTCTTAACAAGATTCCACCATTGATCCGCATCTCCTTCCAAACGGTACACTGCTAGGATGACTTTATCATGTTCAGAACATTGAAGAACTGAAAATATCTTTTCAGTAGTACTAATCCATTGTTCAGCAACTAATGGATCAGTAGACCCGCTGAAAGAAGGTGGACACTGCCTCATGAAGGATTCAACAGAATGTTGCTCCCTCCTTTGCTCGTTTGGAAATCCTGCATGATTCATAGCTTGAGAAAGTTGTGTGAGCATGGCTACAAGATTTTGCATTCCAGCTCCCATATCGTTTGGTTGCTCAGGGGGACAATCATTGCATTGCCCATCGCATTCCGCATTAACACGGTTCCTTCGGGTTCCAGCCATTGACTAAAACCAAGAAGAATAGTGTGAGAAACACTAATTATAATAGGAAACCACATAATTCAAGAATAAAATTTTCATGCTTATGGTCTTATCCTAGGTTATTCATGGCCATTTCTAAAACACTAAGATTGTGTTCTATGCTTAGACTTATCCTTAGGGTTCTTACTAAGGCTTTCACATCCTAGTTTCCAAAGGTTGACTATACCTTTCCTCTGATACCAACTATAACGACCCATACTTTACATACATTTTTAATACTTAAAATTTGAAGCACACTTATTACAACATATGACAAAACCACAAAGGACCGTATAGGTATAGTGTCTTTAGAAACTGGGAAACATAAACAACTGGTTCATAAATCTTCTACAGTGTCTCCCATTTATTTCATCATATCTAGGGTCCCTTTTAGCATATTCTACTTAATATCCATCTTCCTGACCTGGGGAAAAGAAAACATAAAAGGGTGAGCTCAAATGCTCAGCAAGGGCAAATAATGGAAATAAAAATCATATCATATCTTTTTGAAAATCAAAACCTACAAAAGAGATCATAATATCTTAACATGGAATAAATCATAGAAGTGAAAATGAGATCCCCATAATCATAACATAAAACTTGAAACTTTGTGGCATGCACACATAATCATGGAAATCATTTCTTATTAGTCATGACTCATTGCCAAGACTATCTTAGTGGACAAAGTCCCTTTCTGAACCGAGTTCACTCCTCGTTTCAGTCCTGTATCACTGAACCGAAATAACCTTCCGTTCCAGCCATGTCTATCTCATGAGATATAAAATCATTACCCAATGCATTGGAGGGAGATATAGGTCCCACCCATCTTATAATGAATCCTTTCTTATGTGTGCCACATAGTCATAAAACATACATCATCGCATAACACATATAACAAAAATGGGATTCTTGAAACATCATGACATCATAAATAAATTCATATATGATAAAGGAATTCATAAACATAATTCCATCACAACATAGTCAAACCAATGTAAAAATATGGATAGAAACAGAACCCTTTATTATCTTAGATGGAAAGTAATTTTGATAAAACACTTGAATTGAATTCTTGAGGAAAATATCCTTTCTTCTTCAAAAACATTTTTCCTTTCATAACATGTCATACAACTTTAAAATAAAAGAAGTTGATTAAAAATAAACTTGAAAACTTGTAAAGGAAGCTTATTTGAAGTAATGTTTTAAAAATCCATTCATGCCGTATAAGTTAAAAAAAACATTCTTCGTACTTTTGTCGGAAAAGTCAAAAAGTACCTCGTACGGAAAAACGACAAAAGATTCCTTTCATATTCTTTACTAAAAACTAACCTAAGGGTAAAATTGGATTTAAACTATTTCAAGTGGATGGAAACAATATTACATATTGAGGGAACATGGATGTGGATGATAAAATACACCCCAGTAAATACTTACGAATAAACAATCTCGGATAAAAATGAGATTGTGATATTTCCCTTACCTTAGGTCCGATTAGCTTTGTACGTGTCCGAAGCTCCTGTATAATGGTTTAAATAATGTTATTGACTTATTCCAGAATCATACATATTTATATGATATCATATATGGTCATATTATTAGCTTCTTGTTAGTAATCTTTCATTGTTACTTGTTACTCGGGTCTTTATAACTTTTTGTTCTTATGCGTGTTTTGTTGAATAAATTCTTATTCTTATCTTTAGGTTATAGATAATTCATTTACAGAATGGTATTAGTGTAGTATATACCATATTAATTCATTCAATTAATTTATATAATCATTATGAAATGAAGATCATGTAGAACGAATCGCATCACATCGTGGAGACGGTATTCCGTACGTACGCACGAGTGATGATATCGTCCCTATGATCGTGGAATTGTATTGGAGTATATAGATATATTATTTCAGTATCAATATTACTTAATAATAATCATATATAGTTACTCATTACACCATTATACCCATCCTTGTAAGGTGATGGTGGAAAATAGATTACACCACGGCGTGGAGACGGTATTCCGTTCGTACGCACGCGCGGTGATTTCATTTTTCCGTAGGATGGATAGAAGGTGAATTAGGGTTGTTTCATATTTATAATAACATATCAGTATGTAAGTAATACTGATGTTATTACTTTATCATGAAACAACTAAAGAAGAAGAAGTTGAAGAAGAAAGAAATTGAAAAGATCGGTAATGGATATTACCTCTTCTTTGGAACGCCTCTTTGAATCCTCCACTTAAGGAACTAAGATTGGTCGTTGGAGAAGACCAGGACCTCTAGAATTATTCTAGGGAAGTGGAGAGGAGAAAATGGCAGGGGTTGGCCGAGCTTGAGTGCTCAAATTGGTGTGAGGAGGAGGGGGAGGAGGTGCCCTTTTATAAGGGAGGAGAGGGGCACCTTAGGAATATCTCAAAATATTATTTTATATTAAAGTCAAAATCGGTTTATAATGGTTCCAAAGGGTCTTATTTCGAAGATAAAGTGGGGAAGGGTCGAAATCCTTTCAACCAATAGGATTTAGACAAGTTTAGGTTATTATTTTAACCTTATCAATTAGATTTAACTCTAAGTTAAATAATTTAACTTTTACCGTGTCTTTTTGTTTTCTTTCACTATATGGTTAATACACTTACTATAACATGCCAAAAGAACCCCAAATTGTTTATTATTAATATATATATCCTTATCTAAGTCATTTGGCCGAACCTTAGATTTTTAGGAATAAAATAACAATTAATAATATAATATTTGATTTAAAAACTATTTTGTGTCAATTTTGACACTATTTGATAAATGATTTTTGTGAAAGTTATAACAGAATTATATGTTCGAACCAAGTTGATTAAATCAACAATAATATATCATAGTAACCTAGAAAATTAGTGGAATTCATAAAAAGTCTCAAATTACATTTATTTTGGTATTTATATTATCAATTTTGTCAATATTTCATTAATAAGATAATTACTACATCATCTTTGTGTCATAAATAAATTAAATTATTTGATGTCTAAAAATTACAAATAAAATACCATCATGTAGGAAATCTTTTTAGCTTTCTAATGAATATTTCCAATTGAATTTATCTTATGTATAACCCCATATTAAAAATTATTTACTTATTAAACTTTGATTTTAACTATTTTAACCCTTCTTTAAATAAATTAATAATAAATGTCCTAATCTAATCCAAGTGGGCCTAAATGGTCATATTTTATTCCTAAGTTTGTTTTTGGTCGAATTACACTTGTCCAATAGAATTAGGACATGTGTTAGGGTAATATTAATATCATATTTACCCTTAGTTACCCTATTTACTATTAACCGCGGTAAAAATAGTAAAAAGTTACTATTCACCAAAAAATTATTTTCATCTCATTGAACCACATTTTAGTCCTTGATATTAACCGTGTCTTTCGGATTTTTGAAATTCCATTCACAGAAGCGGTAAAATTAAGTTTTATGCAAAATTCAGTTTTTAACTTACCACTTAGTGGTTTCACTATTCATCAAAAATTGAAAGTTTTCAGAAAAATACCAAAATTTCACCCTAGGCTAATTTCGATATTCTGAGTCCAAAAATGAAGTCCATTTTGAAAAATAAAATTTATAAAATTTCAAAAAGTGGTTATTACTATTCATAACGGCCAGTTTTAATAGCATATTGTTGTTTAGTGAAACTCGGTATTGCGTACGACGCAAGCTATCGAGGAAGGTCGCGATTGCGTGTAAAGCAAGCCAAGCAAGTGTTGTGTAGAAAAATATTCCTTTGATGATTTATATAACATAAAAGTCTCGGGTGTTACAGGGTCGACCGGTATTTATAGGCGATTCCACCGACCCTCGACCCTTCCGCGTGAAGTCACCGCCATGTCAGCTCAAATCGCGAAGCTCCGAAGTTCCGGCTGAAATTCTCTCAAAAACGCGAAGCACAACAGAAATTTTCCATTCGCGGAGATCGTTGTAATCGCGGAGTGTTCTGTCATTTCATTCGCGCCTTCGCCGTGAAGCTCCATTGTAAAGATCTTTGTCTCCATGATGCTCTTAATCCTCTTTCATTCATGATGGTTTGACGTAATCATGAAGAATCACCACCTCTATAATTCTGGTCTTCGCGAATTCCAAACCATTAAGCCACTGTTCGTGAAATTCATTACATTTCCATATTTAATTATGCTCACAAACTTCCAAATTTTGGACCCCAAAATTTGGCAAACACTAGGAAATGACGCCACCTTCAATACTGTTGCCTTCTTGAACGATATGATCTCTTTGCTGGTACACGTTCTGAACATCCATTGAGGATTGACAACAAACACAAACCATACTCCAAATCATGCATAGAATACCATAGTTCCAACAATTACAACTCCAAAAAATGAAAGATTATTGAAGAAGTATATTGTGTAACACAAATTCACCAATATTTCTAGCTAAATCAAGCTAAATTGTGTAGTATTGTTCCATGAATATGACCTTAAACTACTTTAGTCCTTCCTGGAAGACTTTAAACTACATTGCCCCTTTATCGTCCTACATGACGTTAAACTATTCATCATATCTACATGATACTAAACAATGTAGCACATGTCCTTGCATATGACCTTAAATTACTTTAGTCCTTACTACAATACTTTAAACTTCATGGTCCCTTTAGTCCTCACTACAAGACTTTAAGAATCATAGCCCCTGTATCATCCATCATAACATTAAATTATTTGTCCGAGCTGCAAGACGTTAAACTGTCAAGCACCCCATGTCTGTGACACATGTCATTTAAACTATAAAAGAATCCCTTATACTTCCAACATGACGTTAAATTGTGCATCTTTAGGGTTGATTCTACCTCTTGTTTATCACACTGAGTATGACTCACGTGATCTTAGAGTAAACTTCAAACATAACACCCACTCTAGGAAGATAACCATGCGTATTCCCAACACCATTTTTAAGTCATTGTCCTCAAGTACAACTCGATCACGAATTTATTTTCAATTGAACTACATGGACTTTGATCCTTTCTTTCTAGTCAGGGTACATAGGCAACCACCTGAGGTTCAATCCCAAAACTAACATCTTCAAATCAGTTCACCTCTATCTCATATAGTGTTGATCTGTGAAGCCCCACCCCCAAAACCAATATCTTCACATTGGTTCACCATATTCCTTGCTATATTATGTTAAACTATAATGTCCCCCCATTTTTCTCACTGCAAGACATAAAACTGCATATTCGTATGTCGTAGCTACATGACGCTAAACTGTGCAGCAACGGTCCATGCATATGACCTTAAACTATTCATACTTTTTTCCTTTATGACAATAATCTCTAACATTCTTTGACACCCTCATATGGGAGGGAATCCTTATTGACATTGATCTCCAATCATGTTATATTCCAAATAATACATGCATACATGGAAGTGCCCGAACCTTTAATCTTGGATCCAACCGTCAATGCACTAAATTCTCCTTTCACCCTTCACATGTACAAACCAAATCATTATAGAGGGTATTTCAAGAACTATGTATGGATTTATTCTCATACTTAGTGGATACGTAGGAATGGTTGAGCATCCCTCGAATCTAGCCATATGTCTTTAGGCCTACCCCAAATTCCACTTTTAGTCCCTTGGATGAAAAGTCCCCCTGAGAAAACATGAATGTTGTATGAAAACCCTGGTATTCATTCACATCTAGTTTATAAAACACACAATGTGTATTCCTCATTATGGTCCGAACTCTATGACCCTAAAATAAGTTCTCCTACACTCTCATCCCACATGACGTTATACTGTATTTCAATAACTATGTATGGCTTGATTCCCATCCTATTGGGATATGTAGTAAAGTCTAGTACCTCAATTCCGGACCCCACAACAACATGATTTTGGTTAGCATTGGTCTGTGTATCTCCTTCATGAATTGGAAAATTCCCATTTTGATGTGTCATACTCCTAACCATAAATACTTCCAGATCTCCATAACCATTTTCTTGACTTCTTGTTAAAAAATATTGGATACCCATGAATTATTTATCCAGACTATGAAAAATGTGACCCTAGGTGGCCTTGAATAAGTAGTCTACATATCGGTCATGTCGGCCAAATGATGCTTTTATTTTACTATGCATCCATTTCCCTTAAGTGGCCCTGCATAATTCAACCCCCTAACATGAATTTCAAATAGTGGTATCTTCATTCATTGGAGAAACAACTCTTTTTTCTTTATTTGTCTTAACTAAAATATGTAAGGATCTAAAAAAATATCAATCCTTAAAATATTTGTCCCATACACTTTTTCACGATCTAAAAGTATTTATGTCTATGGTTTATATTTCCCTTCCCTATGTTTGGACCAGACCTTCACAGGAGTAACATTCATCCAATTCTTTGACAATATTTATTGGAAGTATCATCTCCATATTCAAGTACCTCTCTCCATACAACAGACTCTATGCTTTAGAATATTTAAATCTCCATACCTTTCATTGGATTTTAGCAATAGAAAAGTAATATTTCTGAGAGTTCTTTTGTGTGACTATACAGCATGTGCCCCTAGGTGGACTTGCATAAGTAGTCTACATAACGGAATTTCCAGCCAAAGGACGCTATTATTTGACTATGTAGCCCATGCCCTTAAGTGGCATGGTATAATTAAACCCCCTAACAGGTTTTTTAAATAGTGGAATCTTCACTCTTATGAAATACTTCCTCAAATGCCTTTTAACCATTTTTACATATCATTCATTACATTAAAAGTTTCTATAGACATAGTTTACATATTTTCCCCCAAACACGAATGTGGTAATATGTTTTCAGTTAAACTATCAAGGAATTGAGTCAATTTTAATACATTCGGTCAAATATATTTGACCATCAACTTTGGCCATTGTATGTACGACTTGCATGACATTAATCCGCCAATAAGACACATGGTACTAATTAAATTGGGATCCTATAAAAGGAACTCTAAACAAAAGTTGAGTCCCATCTCGCTAAACATACATTTTGTATGATTTTGGAAATATTGAGCAACAAAAAGTTTCAAAGTATGTAGGGTTATATTTATAATCCTATAATCAATTAAACTATGTTTACTAGTCCCATTGTCTTAGCTAAAAAAATATAAAAGTAATTATCAAGAGGTTGCAGGTACAAATGATTGATGTTGAAATTTTTTTTTCAAGGATGCAAAAAATTAGATGAACGTCCATAGATAGGAGTCTCTTCCCTTATTCAAGAATAACAATAGGATTTTAACATTACTATTCATTTGATTTATTGCATTCTGATCTTAATCATCAACCACGTGGAATTAATTCCTTCAACTATATAATATTAGAGACGCAATGAAACCAGCACATCGTGGAACTATTGTAAAATAATGTTCTTTACTGTGGTTTGAGAAGATTTTCTGCTGATCGAATAGTGACTCTGTTTCTGTCCAAGAGACATGGAAGATGGATACATGGATTTCCGAATGGATCATTGGAAGTAATGAACCATTAGAAGAGAGTACACTTTTCAGATATTGTTCTAATGTCATGATTGTCTTCTCTCTGCAAACTGTCAGTGGAAAAAAAATCACCCCATGGGGTTTTCTATTTTCATATCTATAAGGAAATGGCATGGAGAAAAATTTTGAAAGTTCACACCATTTTTGTTTCTCTTAATGCACATCATAACCGAAATAGAGAGATAACAATTTGGCTACATCTTAAGCATATGAGGTTTAAAATCTGGAGAACATGGGATATGATGCATTATGAATGCCTTCTCCACTATCCCAGTATTGAAAAATAATCCTGCAACTGAGACATTTTCTAAAGCGATATTGTTGTATGTCTAAACCTAAGAATGAGGAAAATAATTCATTCCAACTGGAAATTTTACATCTTGTAGATGACCATGGCTATATAAAGGAAAGTTAATTCTCTGTTGGAAATTAACATGATACTTCTTCAAGTACTTGGCCAAATTTGAGAGAGTGTTATCATAGATATCATAGTAATAATGGCCAATGATATTCATCGTGTCATCAATCCTCTTGCGTGCTAACTCATCAGCCAATCCAATTCTTTTGGAAGCCATTGAATCTGAAAAAAATATCGAATAATTAAATTTTAAATAAGTTGGTTTTTCATAAAATTTGTGATAAAATTGGAAAAAATGGATAAGGAATTAAGGCAAGCAAGTCTAATCTTGGCGTGAAAGTCTAAGTCGGTCGCACAAGTTTTACAGTGCTAGTACTGGCGCATAAGTCAGAAACAGCCTGAGGAAGCGTGACGCAACAAACTGAAGAACGTACAAGTGAAAAACCAAGACACCTGCGTGAAGAGAGCAATAAGAATTCGAATGATAGATTCTTTGCACGAAATGACGCCCATATTTAAAGGCGAAGTATTACCCATGTGCATCGTAACCTACGCGCCTCACACCTGTGCGCCGATACCTGCATGCTCAAAACCTGTGCGCCCAAAATCCTTGTTTTTCTCCATTACCCTAGAGTCAAATACTCATTCCTTTTTCAGATCCAACTCTGAGGAGGTCTTTTTTTTCACTCAGTTCTATCACAGTGTCCAAAGACTGACTAAGGGAATCCCTCTAGTAAAGAAGAGGGAAGATTCATTAAATATTGCAAAGGCATTAAGGCATGCAAGTATACCTATGTGCCAGCCCTAGGCATGCAAGTCACATGCACGCCAGATTAGAGGAATGCAAGTCACTTGCACTCCCTAATTGAAACTGTTTCCAAAACTCAGGTGGGATATAAATAGCCCCTATGGTCCCCCCATTTAAAAGGGTGAATTTTCCAAAACTCAGATTCAAGCTCTAGTAACCCAAGTCTTATCCTGATGTCTTCCAAACACTTTTATGGTAATTCTATACATATAATAAAATATATAAAGAGGATATATAAGGCCTAAGTATTAGAACTCATCAATACTTGCATGCCTAAGTGTCCTTCCCTTAAGGGAAGTGAAGAAACTTGCGCGCCGCCTTTCCCTCACAAGGAAACATGCACGCCACCCTTCTGAATGTCTCTATGGGTGATACTAAGGGCTCCAATTCAATGTCTCCCAAGTATCACTTTATAGATTCTTTTTCTCCCATGTTGTCTCATGTCGCCCAAGTATACTTGCACGCCCAGGACTTGCGTGCTAGAACAAAATTTTCATACCTTCTTCCAAGTCACCTCCTTTCCTCAAATCCACCTTTCCTCTTAAAAGATAGCCATAAAACCCCTCTTCAAATCCATTTGTGGCTTGGTTCCTTTATTGGTGTCCTTATTTGAAAGGAAATTTTGAGAATATCTTTTGATTTGGGGCACCTTCATAGGAGTAAGCCCCAATTTACAAGTCCCCTAAATATGGGAATCCCGTTTAGGAGTAAGCCCCAGTCTTAATTTCTTTTGATTTGGGCCTCATTCCCAGGAGTAAGTCTCACTCATAATTTCCTTTAAATTTGGGCCTCCTTCTCATGAGTGAGCCCCAAGTTACAAGCCTCCTTAAATTGGGCCCCCTTCTCCAGAGTAAGTCCCAATCATATTTTCCTTAACTTTGGGCCTCCTTCTCAGGATTATGCCCCAAGTTACAAGTCACCATAAAATGGGCCTCCTTCTCAAGAGTAAGTCCCCATCATAATTTCCTTTAAGATTGGGCCTCCTTCTCAGGATTAATCACCAAACATATTTTCTTTTGATTTGGGATTCCTTATAAAGACTAAAACCCAATACTAAGACCCTCTTAAATTGTGGGATTCCATTTCAAGATTAAGTCCCTAGTTAAAATTCAAAATCTATATAAAGCACAAATTCATTTATGGACCCTGCTCCTATTCTTATTTCTTGAACTATGTCCGGATCTACATTTATACTGGCTGTTATACATACGTAAGCCCCACATAATTTCTTATGGCTACATCATTCATGGCATAATCATCAGATTTACTGATACCTTTTGTTTCTCACACCGAGAATGACTCACATGGGATTAGAGTGTAAAAGTAATTACAACATATCTCTTTGGGCTATTAATCATGCATAAACCTCATACTTCATTACTCAAACTATGTGGGTTCTGATTCCTTATTTAACAAGGATACGTAGACTTCCCATCAATGGTAATGATCCCAACTCTAAAATAATCTTTGTCTTTCTGAATGAAAATAAACATCAAGTGCCCCACTGAGTAGCTTTAAAAATAGTATGGTCATCATAGTGACCAAGAGATTTCTATATAATGTATTGAAGGATACCATTGACTAAGAATCGAGAAGACATATAGATGATTCACTATTGATAAAGATAATCAAATACATATAATAGATTCTCTAAATCCCATACATATCAATCATTTATTGAAATTCCTAAAAGAAAAACACATTTTTATGGTTCGTAAATTAATAAGGGTCCGTGAACATAACTTAAATATATAAGAGAGTCCCGGAGTAGACAATAATTCCCCCCAAAAATGTGTGATGAGTCAGACCTACCATCATCTCGACCAATGAAAATTCATTAGCCTCATCATTCCACAACTAATGAGAACCTACATCTTGAAAGTAGGTCCAAATGGATATATAATAATTGTATGTTTCAGGTTCTACGAATAAACCAATTAGAAATCGATTGGAAATTTTGAACCTTAACCAACCAAGGTCATCCCCATTTATGTAAGAAACAAACACTAATGATGGTGTTCTTCCTAACATAACAACTCCATAATTTCTGTAGTTATTCTATAAAGATTTTTTTTTCAATTGACGTATAAAAAATATGGTTTAATTTTATTTAAATGTGAATAAGTGGTGGTGTTTTATATGATATGGTAGCGGATGTATTAGAATTTCTTAAAATATTTAATTAAAATGATTTTTTTCTAATCCAAATGTATAAAACCAACATTATTTTTATTATAGAGATATTTGGGGTTATAATATATTAATTAAATTCAAATTACACATATTTAGATTTTTTTTATTCCTTATATTTTGGGTTCAAACCTTATATAACCCTTTTAACTCATACTGTGATAACATTTTATATAACATTTTAAGGGTTAATATAGTTACTAAAAAATAAAAATCTTACCATAAAAAAACCACATAAGAAATTTGAAATCCTATTCTAATAATTAGGAAGATTTTTATATTTTCATAAATACTATATATTTTCATTAAATAATATTTAATTTAAAATATTATTATTTTAAATTTTCCACTATTAATTATTTTGACATAAATAAAAAATTGATAAAAAAAACAAATATGTAAAAAATGACTAAAAGTTTGTGTTTATATATAAGGTTTTTTTATTGAAATTAATTATCTCACATTTTATTTTTTTTAATATTTCAATGGGATTTATTAGATATTTTCCTTAATGAATCAATTACTCCACCATCATTGTGATTTTTCTACTGTATTTATATATTTCTTATAAATTAATAATAAATTACCATGATGAAAATATATATTTTAAATTACTATTTAGATTTTAATTTTTATTTTTAATAGAAAAATATTTAATATGAAATACATTTTAAATACATTAGTGCGATATGTTTGACTTTCGTTATATAAAATATGATAAAAGACATAATGCCATGGAAGTAGATCTGATATGTATTAAATAAAGACCTAGGATGATTGTTTTTATAAATATCTAATCCAATTCAATTATGACATTTTATTGCAGATTTATAATATTTGTAAAATTATTTTTAACTATAATTACATTATTTACCCTTAATCGTGGTAATAAAAAGTTTGAATTTCATTAATCATAATTTTTTAAAAATAATAGCCATCTATTATTTAATGCCCCAACCCCTGAAGTACAGAGTTAATTTATTATTTTATTCCACTATAATGATTTCAAGGAATCAAATCCCAATGGGACGAAAAGTTTAGCAGTCTTCGTAGACCACATTACACTCAGTATACCAATGATAATTTGGGAAATGAAATTAAAAAAATATAGAATATAAAATAAACTATAATTTTGAAAGCTTATTCAAAATTTTATTCTCTATAACCTGGGGAAATTAAATATAAAAAAGGGGTTAGCTTATATTTTTAGTAAGGGTAATAAATTCAGTGGAAGATATTATAAACATAAACACTACCTATGGTGAATAATTAAAAACACACACATTTAAATATAAATGAGAGTATAATATCACAGGAATTAATGATGAGTAAATAATTAAATATAATATATGACATGAAACATTACCATTGATATTATAGTAATCAAATAATTACATGGTTTATCAATTAATAGTAACATAATGAAGGAATTAATAATTTTAGTCAATGGATACTATCATCGATGCCTCAGCCATGACAAATGAAAATACCGAGGTAAGGCCTCAACAAATCCGAATATTACATTGTCTCGTTAGACCTACCGATGCATCAAGGAGATTTACAAGGCCATTTCAATCCAATATTATGTCTAATAAATTCCTCATATGAAAATGGTGATACATAAACAATATATACATTTTTATTGAAATACAAGAATATGAAATGTGAATTCATTACATATAACCCATGAATGGTATCAAATAGGCACATACAAAGTCAAAATTATTATAAACCATTAAATAAAAATATAACATTATATATGCAGTGATAATAATCTATTTAATAAATGATTTAATTTTAGATTTTGACATATATGACGATACTTTTAAATGAGACTATCGAAATATTCTTGAGAAAATAATCCTTAAACATACCAAGTGTCACAAACCACATTGAGATATTCAAATCATATTCCATTATAATTTCATGAGTTAAATTAGAATCCTATTATTATTTATCAATGGGAATTAAATACACAAAATTCATGTAATAGGTGGTGAATAAGGCATATATCTCATTAAAGTTTATGTGGGACGAGAATCATTATTTTTAACTTTAGAAAGATGATTTATTTGGTAAAATAATTTTCAGTTGTCATAAATTTATACTGAAAATATGTATATCATGAAAATTAAATTTAAAAGTCCTTGAAATTATCTTTGAGACATAAATGATGTCCCAATAATTTGAAATCTTGTTATAAACAGTTTTAATGATGCTTTACAAATACAATATTATATTGTGGTTTAAGGAAAATATTAATGCAATTTTAAAATAGAAATGCTTCATTGTATTAATAAAAATATAAATTAATCAAGATAGTTTTTCATGATAAAATTATAATTTTTATAAAAATAATTGTTTCTTCAAACAAATTCATGAGTGTAGTTCAATATGGGTAAGAATTCCAGAAGTTCCCTTCAATCGGGATTGTTTACTAGGATGAATTAATAAGAGAGCCATTTTAAGAAATTTTTATCCACATAATAAAAGGATTATCTGATATGTATATGTATTTTTGAAAGATATAATGATAATTTATAATAATTATAAAAAACATAAGTGAGAATTACATTTGTGTAAATGTATATTAACAGTAACCAGAAAGAAAAAAGGTGGTTCGGGAAGAATATATTAGAATTTTTTAAATAATCAAATAATATGTCCCAAACTATTAATCATAAAAGTATAATTTGAATAAAAAATAAATAGATTCCTGATATGATAAAACAATGTTTTGTATACATTCACCATACACATGTAATGGTGTTGAATAAATAATATCTCACAATAATGGGAGTGAGATGAGAAAACCTGTACCTTTTGTACGAATGTATTCTACACATTATCATAATGGCAAGAATAATCAAATTAGATTCATTTATTAATAATTAAAGGAAATTATCTACATGTAATTTACTAATTATATTTTTATTAATTTCATTTATGTTCTACTAGATGGGTTAACATATTCCATTTCCACCTTTGAGAGCGCATGGTTTTTTATATTTCACGATCGGTTGGCTTGTATAAGATTATGAATGTTCATGAAAAATAAAAATTTAAATCTATATTTTATTTTATGGATTTTTTAATTATCATCCAAACGATTAAATAATCATATAAATCCTTTATTATTATTTGTTAGAAAGAATGAATAGATAATATATTAATGATAAATGCATGGATTAATTTGGTGGTTTTTCAATCACCATGAACACATGATGTCTTATAATTTAATACCATGTGTAAAAAATTATTCTATAACACTAAATATGACATATTACATATATAATTATCTAGTTATAAACTAAATTCATTTCCATGACCATAATTGAAGATGTTAATAGAAATTGAAAACCCATCATCCTTGAATCTGATAAATTAACACATATCAAATGGAGTTTAAATTATTAATATAAGAGGAAGGGAAAAAAGATACGTTGATAAAATCTTCCATTACAATAATATATTTATAGTAAATTTAAGGTACTATAATTATCAAAAACTTTTTTTTTGTGGGGAGTGGAGGATATATAAACAAAATAATGGAACTTGTAAAATAAATTGAAAGGAAAATGAAGAGAGGTTTACCTCTTGAATACTGCTCCTTGAGAACCTCCATGTGTCTTTCGGTTATTACTTTTTGGTGGGACCATAAGGTCATAGAAGTCGTTATAGGTCATGAAAATATTATTTGGTAGAAATACATGATAGTTTGAAATCATTAGTGATGTAAGATGAAGAGGGGAAAGGGGTGTTTTTTATAGTGGAGTAAAGGAGAGGATTCTAATTATTTTAATCATTATTTTATTATTCTGGATCAATACTATGAATAGTCTTTCTTCTAATGACTGAAAATACTAATAAGATCATATTTGAACTAAAAAAGGGATCTTACATCATCGATGATGCATGAAATAGTTAATTATTATTATTATATATTTATAATATAAATTATAGTATATAACTATTTACCAATAATTTATTTGTTTTTGAAAAATCCCAAAAATTCAGCATAACCAATTTTAGACCCGTATAATAAAAAATTAAAATAAAATTTCTAAAATACTTTTCTATATAAGATATATTTAATTTTTTTTAAAAAAATCATTATTTACATGAAATATAATAATTTAAATTCAAAAATGATGTTATTATGCTTTCAAAAATTATTTAAGGGATAATAAAATAATGCTAAAATCATAAGACATGAAAATATTTTGTATGAATCCTTTTTTTGTGAATTAATTTTCATTTAAATTATTTTATTAATTATAAAATTGAATTAAATATTTATTACTTATAAAAATAATAATACTTTAATATAAATCTTTTAAACATTCACTCTTATTTATAAGGAGCCAAAATTTTATTTATACATACATCAGAGTGGTTAATATTCCATAGTGTAAACAATATTCATAATGATAAAGTTACTATTTTAATGGAAGATTACTATTAATAAGGATCAAGTTATGATTGATAAAGTGACATTACTATTCAATATGGTGAATTTACAATTTTTTAGAATACATTACTATTCCCTAAAAAGTATTTTCATCATATTCGACAACAAATATCTTTGTAAAAGAAACTTTTATTGTATGTATTTCAAAATTAAAATCACATATATGTAAAAATCATGTTTATTAGCTAGGTTATAACAAATATTTTTTAATATACACACGGTTTCATGAATTCGATAAAAAATTTATTTTTAAATCCAAGGGGTGTCATATTAATATTAAATGTACTCATAACATTTTTGAGTAATTATGAAATTAATTATAATAGTCAACATATATCACAAATAAATTGTTTAATTGAATAGTATATTGATAAGAAATCAATTTCACAATACATATAATCATATTAAAATAATATTTTAGAGTGGAAAATAATAAAAAATATTATTTTTTATAACATTATTTAAAATTAATTTTAAAGATATAAAATTTTAATATAAGTATTAATTAAAATACCAAATTATAAATCATTAATTTTCATACCATAATTTATTTAAAATAATAATAAATATTATTGCGGTGTTACATAATTTCCCCCCACAAAAGAGTAGCATCCTCCCAATTTGAAATTGCACTTGGAGAGATAATGTTTGAGACATGAATATTACCTTCTAGAAACACACAACAAAAATATGGTTTGTAAAATGTTCTCTTAAACAGCGAGAAATGGAAATGGATTCGTTACAACAAAACTACCCATTCGAATTAGATAAATTAGGGTGATGTGAAATTTTTTAAATAGACGAATTATGAAACAATCATTTCATGATGGTGATAGATAGAGGACATGTCCATTATAATGTTATCTATCAAAAATCCATATATATTTTTATTTTTTAAAAAATCTATTTCTCCAAAAAAAATTCATGTTAACATTTTTGTTAATAACTTTTTTCATAGAATATATGGATTTTTTACTATTTAGATAAGAACTTGATAAATTAAACATACTTGGCTACAATAAATGACATTATAACAATATCATCTATTGATTTTGATTTGATATATTTTCATGTTATTCCTTATATATGTAGATGAACATTCAAGTTCAATTTTTCATGTCTAATGAAATAGAATCAACATCTATAGATCATAGATCTTACAAATGTATAAATATCTAGTCCTCTTTTCATTATTCCTCAACCAAACACAAAATTTATAGGCTAAGATAAGATAATTCTCCAAGAAAAACAAAATAATTATATTCTGGAATGAGACCTTAATCTAAAATATTAAAATTTAAAAAATATAGTTCAACATAGATAATTTTTTAAATTACTAATATTCATCAAAAAATTATTATAGTCTACGACCCAAAAAATTATAATTATTATTTCATAAAGTCTTACAAATAACATCAATAACTCTTAATCCCTTATAAAAATGATTTAATTTCAATTTTCATATAATCTCCATAATATTATATCCACTTACAATAATAACACAGTTCACCATATGTACATAATGAAATCATATTTGACTCCAAAGTAAAATTCAACATTTATTCCACAAAATATTATATTTACTGATTTCTTATTGGATTCCCCAAATTCTGAATGTCTTCCAAATTAGTAATATTCACTTAACTAAAAAATCATTGTCCAACCCAAATGTTACTTACTTTATTAAAAAATTCCATGAAATTACATCAATCCATTATAAGTTCAAACTATGAAGTCATGATAACCTGGACTTCATGTTGTTTAGTGGCAGGGGTTCTAACATTGTCTCCCTTCAACGGTGGGTTCAAACATTACATCCTTGGTGGATGTGATGTGTTTCAAACTAGTATGTGGGTTTCCCATTATCTAAAACCATATATCTATGAAAATAAATATAATGTACATCATTATAATAAGGTGAAAAAATAAACATTTCTTTAAATAAGATCTTCATTACATCCTCAACACATTAAGGCAAAATAAACTTTTCCAACATTGGTCCTTTGTTAGTGTTGAGGAAATCCTATAGAATATGTAATTGACTTGGGTAATTCTCAGTTCCCATACATTTCAGGTAAGTAAATAAAAAATGATTATTTGGACCAATTTCATTACCTTCCATTATTCTATTATTATTTCAATGAAATTTATTTTATTTATGTATTTATTTACCAAACATAAAGAATGTATTCATTTCATTCAGACACTTTCATGGGTGTCTCCTTCCACATTTCTTACATGACGGATGTAGTGCTTTCTTTTCTCCATTTTCTTCACTACTAGTGATCTTACATTAATTCTTTGTTATCTAAATTGGTTTGTTTGGGATTTTATTAAGGTATATGTTTTTAATGATATTTTATGGAAAATGATTGTAGATGAACATGATATCTTTAATTCCTATCATCAACCCATTTGTTTACACATCACCAACAAATTTTCCATCATTATTCATGTTAACGTGAATCTTTTACGTTCGATCAATTGACTTGAACTAGATATTTTTTTGAGTAATTATAGTCATAGTGAAAAAAACAAATAATTATTTATAGATTATCATGACACATTATTTTTAATATAAAACACCTTCAGTTTAACATAGTTTATACTTTTTCATTATATGTTACCAACCATAATAACGGTGTGTAAAATAATGTGGTTAATATTATGAATATCCCCCTAGAGTGTCATACGAGGTGCATAGTAAGGCCTGCTCTTGTGTACCATGTTACCTTGAGATTGGCCCAGAACACCTTGTAAATGTTGTTACTCCAAAGAACCTTTGATCAAGAAAGAAATCCATTTTTAGTATCTAGATAATGATTTATTTTATTGGATGATTCACATAATATATACCACACTAAAATTATATGATGTTCTTGTATGATTATCCACAAATTCTATATTATGGTTATGTGCTCTAATTTATGTCATCCAAATCTGGTTTCTAATGATGTTGTTAAACATCATTTGATACCAACTATAATACCCCTACATCAAAAGCCCATAGTTGATGTGTTATTTATTTATATTTAAATTATTAAAAGGAGTTAAATCATAAAGGATTGATTAGTTTAGGTGTCCTGGAATACTAGATATCATATAAGATACCCATAATACAGTGTGAAATGGAATTAATACATGATAAAATATAAAATAAACTGCAATATTGAAATATTATTCAAAATTTTATTCCTCATAATCTAGGTAAAATAAAAATAATAAATGGATGAGTTCAAATTCTCAATAAGGGTAAGAAATTCAATGTATGATATTATAAAAATAACTTATTAGTATGGTTAGTATCTAATATCACATGCATTTAAAAATAAACTTGAGCATAATATAGAAGGAATGAAAGATGAGTAAAAAAATTAATATAACTGTTCATGCAAACCATCATAATGGATATTATATGAGTTAAATAATCATATGATTTATTAATTAATAATATCATAATGAGGGAATTAAAAATTATGGGAAAATAAACTATCATTGATTCTTCGATCAAGACACCTCAAAACATTAGGTAAGGACTTATCCAAACACAATCCTTTTTGTCTCATTTGACCTACTGATGCATCGATGGGCTATAGTGGGCCCTACAATCATTAATTAAATCCAATACATTCCTCACATGAAAAGGGCGAAACATAATCAACATAAATATTCATATTAACAATCAATCATATTGTAGACGTCGTGAAGTGCTTAAGTACTGGAGAAAGTTCTAAAATTAAAAATTGAAGGCATTTTCAGACCTGGAGGCTTGGTCCGGAGGGCCCAGAGGTGTTGTGTGGAAAAAGGGGGAAGCATATGAATAAAAATTTCTCGTGCGAAATGTATCGGGATTCGCGAAGGGTCCTAGTGCCAGCGCACAAATAATTATGCTCCCAGACCCCGCACTTTGATATTTTGCACTGCCTCATCCACCGCACAAATTATTGTTCGCCGCCTAAATTATGCACTGCTGGATGCCTATAAATAGAATGAGACCAACATTCTTTTCGAGTTTGAAAAATTTGAACCAACTCCCATGTCTGTAATTGGTTTTAACTGTGCGTGCAATATGACATTATGGTAAGGTTCTTTTTCTCTCTAATTAACCCTGTGATCTGCCTTTGCACTAAATCCACTTGGCTTAGACTAAACCCCAACCAGTTCAGGGTCTTCCCCCTTGTGCACAATTCCTTCGATTTCGCGGAGGCCCATCATTTGAAAGAAATATTTTCACACCCCCTGTCCTTATGTGTGGCCCTTGCCGCATGCGTGTAAGTCAGACCCCTTTCGCGCAATCTATTCAAGTCGCACACGTTTCATTCCCCCTGTTTCACACAAACAAAACCTATTTCGTGCCAACAAGGGTCTTTTTGCGTGAGGCTCCCTTTATTCCGTGCATCCCCAAGGGCTGCGCGCAGTCCTTTGGCACCCTTCACCTCGATGCTCCCCGGGCACCCCTTGTGCGTGAGTACACGATTCCCTCCTTCTAGGTGGTATTTGTTGGTGTCTTGTTCACCCCAGGCATTCATATCATACATAGTATTCCCACACGGCCTTCGAGTCTTGTACTAAGTAACTTCAAAGTCCCTTGGAAAATTCGTCCTGTTACGTTGCTTCGCCTCAGGCTTCTTCACATAGGCAGGCTAACAGCTATTGCTTCTTCACATAGCCACGCTAACGTGGAACCCTCGATGGTTTGCTCTACGAAACACCCTTAGTATGGCCTTGCTGATGACTTCCCTTCCATAAGGGGCAGTGGGCTGCGGTTATGTAAGTCCTAGGGGTGCGGAGCCAACCCACCTCGTCCGATATGTAGTACGTTAAACTTCCAAGTACATCATCCTCAAAACATGATGTAAAACTGTGACCTGACCTCATACCTCGCACGCAGGGTCCCCCCACCTCATACATTATCCATGATAACTTGTCTCCACGAGGATGGGATCACCCCTCATAGGGGGATGATATACGCCTTGTTGGAGTGGCGTTTGTCCGCGGGGAAGGGAATCCACCATGGTGTAATCCCCTAGCCTTCCTTCCAGAATTCAGCGCCCCTATTCCTCCTCACTCCCTCGGTGCCAAGGCCGGACAAGGGTGTGGTGGGGAATAGTGGTCCCTCCTTTCATCATCATTCTCCAAGGCCAGTGGAGAACGTGATATGGAACTAGGCCTCTCCCCTCTTCCTGGGTACCAAATCCCTCTCCCGCTGAACTTTTTTTCCCAAGGGCCTCCATCCTGGAGTAAGTCCCGACACCATGGCCCGCTCATCATGTAATCCCCTCTTCTCTTCCCACGCACTCACCCTTCATGATATAATCACCAGGTCCCTACAACCTCTTATTTATCACACTGTGCTTTAATCCTATTAGCATAGAGCAAGCACCGGTCATGAAAACCATCATTGTCTGTCTTAGAGTGTAAGCCCCATCCATCTCGAACTATGAGGACTTTAATCCCTATTAAGGAATGGTACATTGGAAGCCTCCATGAGGTTCAAGCCCCACCATCATGGGCAATATTAGAGCGTAAGCCCCATCCTTCCCAAACTATGAGGACATTGCTCCATGCTAAGGCGTGGTATGTATGAAGCCTCCACGAGGATCAAGCCTAGAAAACCATCAGCCCAAACCTTCTCTGTGACAGTGTGTCAAACCCCCATTTCCACCTTGGGCCGCCTCAGCGTGTAATCCCCAATCCGTCTGGACCGAGGTCCCTCTTCACGTCGGTTCACCGACTCCACCACCATGGGCCATCTTAGAGCGTAATCCCCAAATTCCCTAGTCCCTCATGACGTTAAACATCATTCCATCTTGAACTACAAAGACATTGATTCCCTTACACGAGGATACGTAGGAAGCCTCCATGAGGCTCAAGAAAATCAATCATGTCTCATCCTGATCTCTCCCTCAAGGCCACATGTCTCGGGAATCTCATGCCCTAACACGGAGGTTATACATCCTCTGGGTTTCATCCAAGCATTTATTCCCACGGTTCATTACATCAGGTGTCCCACCGTATCATCGAACTATGCAGACTTTGATTCCCGGTGATGGGAATATGTAGGAAGTATCTCTGAGACTCAAGCCCAAATCCATCATCAATCCCGAATCTTACCCGGGCCGCCACATCCTGGTGAGAACATGCAACTACTTATTCCCCTTTATAGCATTCGGTAAGCCGCCTATGCGGTGGCCCCAATATAGGTGTTCCCTCCAGGGGGTTATTCATTCTGATCCACTCTATCTAGTGTTCTAATCAGTCTAATATGTCTCCACTAGATGTTAAACTTGCGGCATACCCTGTGATAAACATGGAAAGCTGAGGAAAACCTCAGATACATGACGATGGCATACAATTCCCCACTTTCGATGTGGGATGCCTCTGGGTTCCCTGCCCTCGAGAAGCCCTATAATAAGGGACCAAAGATAGGCATGCCAATCCCCAATGTCAAGACATGCTAGTGATTCCCCAACATGACTACTCTCCTAAACGAAGTTTGTGTCGCTGACTGGATCCCTTTGAAGGTCCTGACAGAAGTAGTGTAATTAACTTGTTTCCATGAATATAGGGCTCTAGGAAGAGCTTCATGAACTTCATTTTAAATCTGTGAGGGAGACCCGAACTAGGTGACGAGCACCGAGGTGGAATTCACGGAAGGAATAACATACATCCCATCATCCTGTTTAGAACAAGTATCAGATTTCCCTTGAATAAGGAGCGGATGCCGCCTTCCATTGGAAATAGGGAATGTGGGGCAACAATAGTGCTTACTCTGTGTCAATGATTCATGCGCCTCGTCGAAAGCATCAGAAACATAAAATGGTGAACCCGATGTGAATATCCTCTCCTCAGATTGGGAGATAGTGGCATTCAGGCCATCAGAGGAAAATCATGTCATCTGACCTCATCATCTGGTACAAGGTCCCACTGAGAATTCCTGACGTGAAACTCCCCAGAAGTTGGGATTGTCAGGACATTGTAAATTCCATTCTCCGACGTTGTCAGTGTGGATCCATCATTCCAAACATCGAAGATGTAATGGTGTTGGGGAACTGGTTGGTGATTTCTTTTCCTAGCAATATTAATGAGTTCCTCTCCCTCCTTAACAATCATGTGGTTGCCTCTGGATCTCGATCAGATGCCCACCGACATAGGGGAAGGGGAAACATCAACGCGGATTCCCCACGTGGATTTACCTCTAACACAGCGTCCATGACTACCACGACTACTTGGAGCCCACACCCCCTCTCCCCATCAGAGATCATCCAGGGAAGGGTAATCAATGGTCGTGTACGCAGGTACGATGAGGAGGGGTTCATCCCCACCAGGGATATGCCATTCCTAGATATTGAGGCGGATGTGATTCACCCTCCACTCCACCCCCGAGGGCTGCGTGGGGAGGTGCTACTCCCCACCCCAAAATTTAATCACTCTGGTAGCATGTCCTTGGATAGCCTCGACTGCTCCCTCCCCTACGCTGAAGAAGTAGGTGGTATCCGGGCTGACCCAATCGGAGTCCCACTTCATGGAATCCCTGAGATGGCCCTCACCAGTCTGCATCTTCACCTTTTCCCGGTTCTCTAAGCCATGGAGAAGGTAGTCCATGCGCCTGCACCACTGTCTCCAGTCCACCTAACACGACACAAGCATCAGGCACAGGCAGAAATCGATCCTCGTTTTGGGGCATTGGTGTCAGTGACTAGTGTGTACCAAGCCACCGCTGGTTCATACTCTTAAATCCCTGCAAACATTGACCAGGGGTAGCTATATACCCAACCCAGATCGAGGCCCCAACTGCCCTACGGGAAGGTTTGGTTTAATCTCCCGGTCGTCGGCATAGGTGTTGGCCGCCGCAGACCAATCCAAAGCAGTGCATCCCATCACAGGGGCTCATTCCGCACCACCACTATAGACGGTGTGGGCCCTCCCTGCTTTCAATCTCAGTTTGGGGGTCTTCCTAGCGGCACCTTCAACCAGGGCGAGGGTCTTCCCTATGACAGCAAAACTCGGCGTGGGGGTCTCTCACGCACCCACTACACCGTGTACGGGGTCACTCCCCCTACAGTGAATTGAGAGTATGGATACATTTCATGTCTTGTGAATCTCCACCATGGACCCCCCCCCTTCCCCTTTCTACATTTTTCCCATGGCCCCTCGCACCACTGCTCCACCAGGTGGATACTTTCTCTGCCTCAACACTAGTGCTGCCGGAGGACCCCATGTCAGAAATAATACTTGCCTCGAAGAACCATCCAGGGATGGATGATTAGGTCAAAACCATAGCAAGAGGAATTCTGGGAAAGGGAAGATGGGGATCAGACCAGTCAGCTTCGCAGATAATGAGTTAGAGTACAATCCAGTGCAGGAGCCCTCCCCTTAGTCTTCTGAGTCAAGGGATTGTCCCGGAATGAGGCGCATCGGCCTCGTGCTCCTAGAATGCAAAGCCCACAATATCCTTGCTTCCCTCCGAAGGTATATCTAGGAGGATGAGACCATGGCATGATTCCAGGGGCCAACCGTGTAGTCGCCACCATTGTCCCCAGAATCACCCTATATCTCGGAGCTATTTTGCAGGTCAATGATGGATGAAACAAGATGTATCCCACCCCGCCAGATACTACTACTGGGACAAGAGCTCTGGTCTCTGGTCAATCCTACCATGACATGGCAGCTAGGTGACTACAATCCTCAGTCTGTTCGCTGTATTCTCCACCAGCCATCCTGACATCCCAACAGCCCGCCTCTGTGCCACTGCTAGTTCCTCAGCCACCCTCAGTCGATGAGTGGGGCGGTAAAAGGTCGGACACTGGATTTGAGCCGGGGAACTTTGGGAACCTCCTCGCAATGGGCCACTTCCATGAGAATTTTCGGCCGGTCATTGGATTGAATTTTGGTACACCAGAATCGTTCACCCCTAAAAAGATTGAATGTTTTTTCCATACCCTATGGGTGACTCACCTATGTCTTCTCCGCCAGTGGCTGACTTATCATGGGAGCCAGGAGCACCTTGAAGGCATCAGTGAATAATACCACATGGTTGACTTGGCCACACTCCCGGCGGTCCGACACCCTAAGTCACCTGGCCACCACAGGGCCCTCCTGCAACAGTGCGGTCAGAGTTTGCAAGTACTCCACAGAGTTGTCGAGTAGGCTACCCACCATATGAATGTGTGTGATTGGGGGTAGTATGCTTCCCTCCTCTTCAGGGAGATTCACTGGTAGTCTGACCCACTTGGAAGTACTAAGGACATTCCCCCATGTAGAGTGGTAGTCAACATGACCGATTTGTCAAGAGAGTCAAATGAGCTGGGACTTCTCGATGGGATCTTCCCCCATGAGGACATGATACCACTGGACCCATATGGAAGGATTACTCACTAGAAGGGGAACCTGCTAGGTCTCCCAGTGCCTACCGAGTCACTAGTACTAATTTGGAATGATAGTAAAGGTAAAGAGCTTGTTGGAGCTGTCAAACACTCTGACCCATCGGCTTCAGTGCAGAAGATTGAAGAGGACCCTGAGAAGGCCACACTACGCCAGCAGCTTGTTGAGCAGAAGAAGTTAGTCGATGCACTTCTAGATGAATGCATTACAGAGTGGTGACCCGACTACGGTGATCCTAGGCCGAGGCAGTAGGGTGCTGGAACAACTACCCCTCAACGAGATTCTCGTAGGAAACACTTATCGTGATGTATTATCTGACAAGGTTGAACCCGGAGCCCATGGAAAGAGGGCACAGTATGTCTCGCCGAACACTCCTGAATGACGGGAGCACCCAAGGAACTTTTTCTAGGCTCATCTGGCCACCCCAAGGGTGGATCCTCCAACTGCTCCAGGAGTTGCCGAGTTCGTCTACTGCATTGAGGAGCCCCGCAATGCGCTCGTGGTTAGGGATCCCCGTCAGGACATGGACCTGCGACCAGAAGATCTGACAGCGACACTCATTGTCCGTCTTGAAGCTTTGGAAACACAAAACATGGTTTTCCCACATGATGGCAAGCCATACCCAGCATGGGTTAATGACATGTCTGCGCCCTTGGGATTTGGAAATCCCACATTCTCCCCCATTTAATGGGATTCGGAACACGCCACAACACCTGGGCCACATCAACTCGAGCTGTGGGCCAATGTTAGGGACTCTAGTTCTACAAGAGGCCGCCAAGCATCATTTCTTTTTTCATATGCTAGAGGGGAGGATTTTGTTTCATACAGCCAGCTCCTCATAGGATCTTTGGCATGTTGGGAAGACCTTTGTAGGCAGTTACTCTACCAGTTCATCTCTTCCACCTGGAAGACGAACATTGCAGACCTCTTCAGGTTCATGAAAAGGCCCAATGAGTGAGTCACATACTTTATCACTCGGTGGAAGGGGCTCACATACTCCCTTGACATTTCGCTGACTCGGTAGAAATTACTGACGATGTGCATGTGGAATTTCAAGATGGAAAGGGTTCCCTCTTTGAACACTCAGAATTATCCCGTAGGGTTCTGAAACTTCTCAGATAAATCCCAGTTCCTCGGGGAAACACTACAATAGGTTGGACATGCATGTCTACTACCCCCTACAATTCCAGGAAGGAGAGCTATTAGAGATGAGATGCTTCCATTGCCCAGATAGAGGCCCCATGCAGCTATAGTTCCTAACAGTAGATCCCACTCCACAGCATCGCAGAGTCCCTCCTCCACCGACACAATTTATATCCCATCAATCCCCACCCCAGAATCTACATGTTCCTCCGTGTAATGTGCCATCATCACCAAGGTGAGATAATCAAGTTTTCCCCCCTCAGTAGGCTCCTCCAAGCCTCTGTCATGTTCATGCACCTAGTGCCCCCTTTCTGGACAGAAAGAATCACCCCAACAACTGCCCTTATCACTGGATCCTGGGGCACACCATCAAGCAATTATATGTGTTCAAGGACTGGATTCAAGACCAGATTAACAACAACATAGTCAGGTTGGTCCCAGCCTTGGTGTAAGTGTTGGGTGTCTTTGTGAGATCAGATAGAATTAGCGACGACATAGGTGTGTGGCAGCAGGTTCCGGACCGTGGGTCTCAGTAGAATAACCTCTAGATGGATCACATGATAGTTATCAAAACCCATGGCATTATCCATGCACACATGAATCATCCAGATCCTTCAGAGGTGGAAACCACTACTTCTGCATCGTCATCTCAGCCGACCTTCTCCCAGAAGAGCAAGAATCGGCAGGGCAAGAAGAAGAAACATGCCCTGTTGATTCCGTCATTGTCTTGCACTATTAGTTACTTCAGGCCATCAGAGATGGGAATCACTACCAGAATCCACCCCGTGGTTGATGATTCATCGAGTAATAGTCTGGGGTATGATTTGGATAACACCATCGTGTTGGTAAAACCCTCTATGACTCCCGTTGAGGGGGAGAACTAGGTGAGCCTCCCAAATGTCCACAACTGATGCCAAAATCGGCGGAACCGCAACCGTATGGGTCATCGAAGAACATTAGTTGGCACCTCGAGCCAGGTTGTGCACGCTGCTGAGACAAGATAGTAGGACCAGCGTAGAACTCAGCACACACTTCCTCTTTATCTGGTGTCAACATTGCCTCCTCCGCCACTGTTTGTGTTACTGATCTAGCAGAGCCACTTGGGCCATTTCATGAACAGCTTCTCCTAGCCACAGTCCAATATCAGTCACATGGTCCTCATCTAGCAGCTACCCTTTGAGCTTCATCTAGTGAACAAAGAGACGTCCCCGGTACCAGTCAGTCGTCGGTCCAGCCGGCAGGGTCCGTTATGCCTCCATTTGCAGTGCGGCCTACAGTAGGTAGAGGAATGAACCTGGAACGAAATTATGATGTTATGAAGCACCTATACATCATCCCAGAAATTCTCTCTATCCTTGAAGACCTTCCCCTATCACCGGATATGCAAGAGGCACTCACTGAGGGTTTAAGAAGCCCCCTATAGTTTGAGACAGAGGTTGTAGCTGTAGAATCCTTCCATGATGAAGCAGTTGAGAATTCCAAATGTGAGGTCATCATCTCGTTTTTGGGAGAGGATGATGACTCCCCCATACAGGGGCCATCCTATTGTTGTATATCACCAGCCAATTCAATGGCATGGAGTTTCTCCACTGTCTCATTGAAACTGGCTCCAAGATCATCCTTATCCCATCACGGACACTACGAAATCTAGGGATATCTGAGGATGAATAGACTTTCTCCGATATAAGGATCCATGGTTATGACATGACATACCAGACCCTGGTTGGAACGATCTGTGTGAAGACCTAGTTCGACGGCTTATTTTCTAATACTGAATTTATGGTTGTCTCCCAGGAAACCGCATACAATGCATTGATGGGTAGGACATGGATCCACCTACACGCGACTATCCCCTAATCATATCACCATTGCCTCAGGTACTCCCGTAATTGTCGATTATACGTACTCCAAGTTGATGCATCTCCATTCGCATCTTGTGAAGCCCGTTATCTGGACGCTGACTATTAGAAGAGCAATGATAATCTGATTTTGGCAAGTGAGGATGAACCCTCCCCAGTCACAAGTGATATCTGGGTAGGTCTAGATGACACCTATGTTTTCCCAATCAATCGATTGGAGGACACAACCCTTGAAGTGGGGAAATTCTTTATGTTTTGGGTACAAGAGGAAGGTATATTCGCAAGTCCATGTGACAACAGTAAATCACCTCATACTCTTACACAGACCGGGCTCAGGATTTCCTAGAACTTCCTACCCCTATACGATATCGGTATGTCCGCCCCATTGCAACGACGGTACATCATACATGTCTGTTTTGCAGGGATGGAATTAACTTGCTCAAGCCGATGTGCCACTATTTCTTTGACATCATCAAGTGTGGCCCTCTAGGACAAAGTCCATATAGGATTGGATTGGATTCCTTCATTGTCATTGTCCCAGAAGCGCCAGAGTGCCCCGATGTAATGAACACGACCGCACAAGCTGGTACAAGCTGCCCATCAGGGTTTGATAGCTCAGATGAAGCTCCTCCTATTGATGATCCATCCACAATTGAATAATGGGATATAGAGGACGCTCCCCTACTTTTGAGTAAGGCATCTCAACCACGGTCGACGAGTTGGTAGAGGTGAACCTCGGAGGCAAGACCGATCTGAGAACCTCATTGATCAGTGCCGCTATGTCCCTTTAAGAGTATCAGTGGTACGTGTAATTCCTCAAACATCAGTGTGATGTGTTTTCTTGGAGTTACGAATATATTCCAGGACTAGAACATTAGGTATTCGTCCACCGCCTTAGTCTCTCGGAAAACCATTGTGGGTTCAAGAAGCCACCAAAAAAGATGCACCCTTATCATGGTGCCCTATTCGAGGATGGGAATGACAAGCTTATCAATGAAAAATTCATCTAGGAGGTTCAGTACCTCAAGTGGTTACTGAACGTCATACGAGTCAGGAAGACGAACTGGAAGATCAGAGTATGTATCGACTTCCATGATCTCAACCGCCACAGTCCGAAGGATGATTTTCCCCATCTAGTGATATAATTGTTGATTGATGCTACGACCGGATTCCAAGCCCTCTCCTTCATGAATGAATACTCTGGATATAATCAGATCCAGATGTCCCCCGAGGATGATGAATCTACTAATTTCAGGGTGACCCATGGTACTTTTTGTTACAAGGTTTTGCCATTCGCCCTGAAGAATGCAGGTTCCACCTATCAGCTGGCTATGCATCGCATATTCATGCCAATCCTGGGAAGGTTGGTGGAATGCTATGTGGACAGCCTGGTGGAAAAATCTCACTAGCACCAGGACCATCTCAAGGACCTGGACGATGTATTCGGTTTCCTTCGTTCCTGCCGCCTGAAGATGAACCTATTAAAGTGTACCTTCGAGGTCACCTCTGGGAAGTTTCTTGGATTTGTTATCCGATACTGGGGCATCGAGATAAACCTAGAGAAGATCAATCCAATCATCTGCATTCCTCCCCTGAGCATTATTTGAGAGCTTCAATGTCTTCAGGGTCACATAGCCTACAGACACAGATTCATTGCAAATCTGGCTAGCAAGTGTAATCCCTTTTCTCTACTCATGAAGATGGGCACATCATATGAGTGTGATGAGGAATTCCATACCACCTTTGAGGAAATCATGAAATATTTTCTCCAACCTCTGGTATCAATGCCTCCCGTCTCCGGGAAGCCATTTATTCTCTATGTCACAACCCTGAAATGATCCATTGGTTCCCTTCTCGCCCAGAAGAACATTGAGGGGATGGAGAAAATCATCTACTACCTCAACTTCATACTTATCTATACGTAGACCTTATACTCTCCCATCGATTAAAGCTTCCTAGCACTCGTATTTTCTGTGAAAAATCCACAGAATTACCTGTAGCACCACGAGGTATAGTTAGTCTCTCGAGTAGACTCGCTGAAGTATATTCTAAATGGCCCCATGATGACTGGACAGCTAGCACGGTGGGCAGTGATCCTCCGACCCTTCAACATTAGGTTCGGGTCCCATAAGGCTATCAACAGGTAGGAATTAGAAGACTTCCGAGCTTCCCACCCAACATATGTGGACCGGTCTGTGGACATCGATATTCCTAATGAGGAAACCCTCTATATCGATCAAGCCGTCCCTTGTTGGCAGATGCACTTTGACAGTGCCTCCCAAAGTCCCTCTGGTAGGAGGCTCAATGATCCTAGGCTCAACATTGTTGGCCTAGGTATCATATTCAATACCCCGACACAAGTTGTCCTGCTATACACATTCCAGTTGTCAGATGGCAGCACTATCAACGAGGTAGAGTATCATGCCCTCATTACTGGTCCCATGTTGTCCCTTGAGATTGACACACCCCATTTTCTTGTGAAAGGGGATTAAAATATGCTCATCAAGAAGGTCATTGGATACTATGTTTTTCAGAAGCCATAGCTCGTACTGTTGATAGAGTACACTCTCTGTCTAATGGCCCAGTTCCCTTCACGACCAGAGGTTATCCATGTCCCTTGGTCATAGAACGGTCGAGAAAATGCTTTGGCCAGCCTGGTCGTGTCACTTGTAGAGCATGAACAGGATGATCTGATTATCCATGTGGCCCACAAAAGAGTCATTTCTCCCGTCACCCAAGAGGATGATGATGGCCCACGTGTAAACCATCTTACCACCAGTGCCTCTGCATCAGAAACCTTTTTTTCTTCATATGCAGTGATCGAAGAAGTTTCCAATTGGAGGACACCCTTGGATGAATACCTCTAACATGGTAATATCCCTTTAGATTGGGCCTAGCGTTAGCGAATCCAATTCGGCGTGCTACAGTATTCCATTTAGAGCAGTCCTACCCTTGAGCGGGTCCTCTATAAATGCAGGTTTGATGGTCTTCTCTAGTATTTCCTTCAAGGAGTCAAGATTCCACAGGTCATGCAGGAGGTTCATGTCGGTTCCTGTGGTGCCCATCAGGCTGGGCCAAAACTGTCTCACCAGATTCCGAGACTATGGTATTTTTATCCCTCCATGATACACAACTACATCGAGTTTTCTAAAAGGTTCCATGCGTGCCATCTTTATAATAACTTTTTTCATCCACCACCAGATCCTTCCATAATACCAAGTACTCCTGGACCATTTTAGTCTGGGGGTTAGATGTCGTGGGACTGTACCCACCGTCAACGGCTCACTAATGCCGGTTTATTCTGACCGCTACAGATTTCTTTTCCAAATGGGGGGAGGCAATTACACTCAAGGATGTCAAGGCCCGTTCTATTGGTGACTTCATGAGTTCCAATATCATCTATCGATTTGGGTTACCTAACACTATCCTCACCAATAACGGCACCAACATCTGGGCATCCAAGATGATGAAATTGTACGCCACGTACAATATTTGTTCCAACCATACCTCCTACTATCACGCGCAAGAAAATGGAAAGATTGAGGTATTCAATAAAACCACCTCAAAAATTCTTGTAGAAAATGGTTGTTCAAAACAAGAAAAGTTGGCCAGATAAGCTCCCCAACGCCCTCTGGGATTCTTAGACGATGTCCCGTAACTCCAACCTGGTGACCCCATATTCCCTAGTGTACGGAACAGAGGCTGTCCTGCCCATTGAGGTACAATTTCCCTAATTTCGCACAATGATCTATGACCAGCTAGCACTGAATTGGGTGGTTGAAATCTGTGTAGCAGAACAGGAATCACTTGACGATAATAGGCTTCATGCCTTCCACAACCTAGAGAGGTACTAGAGCAGGTTGGCTTGAGCTTTCAACAAAAAGGATCTCCTCCACTCTTTCCTGCAAGGTGACTTGGTATTCGCCCTCATAGCACCATTGATCCCCGGAAGGAATCCACCCAAGTTGGTGCCCCAATGGGAATGACCTTTTGTTGTTCATAAGCATTATCCCAATGGAGAGTACACCCTTGTGACCATGGATGGTGAGCATATAACTCCTCCCACCAATTCCAAGTTCCTCCAGAAGTACTTTTCATGAGAATTTGGTCCCGCATTACCTTAAACTGCATCGGGTCCTACATGAATTTAAACTGCTTTTGGTCCTGCACGAACTTAAACTGTGTTTGGTCCTACATTCGGGACTCTACGGTCCCACATGACCTTAAAATGCACACTCAACCTACATGATGATAAACTGCAAGCTGGTCATGCCCTCATGGCCGAGGCTCAGCCTCCGGCCCCTTGGCCTTCTCGGGCCCCGGCCCATGTTCCCTCTTGTGGGATTGTTTGGTGTGTTGTAGGTTTATGTCCTCATTTATGTCTGATTGCACGCCGTGTAATACACATCCCCGGACGAGATGCCTTCCATCATTATACATGATGTTAAACTGTGCTTCCAGAACTACATATGGCTTGATTCATATCCTTATTGGATACATAGGACCGCCTGAGCACCGAGATTTCAGGTCCATCCCCATCTCTTAAGAGATTCAACGATCTCCCAGTCACCTCGGCCTCTTCCCCTGCCCCTCTCCATGAGGTGGATATATAGGTGTGGTCCAGGGTTTTTGGAGTCATGCCCCCCCCTTCTCCCGGAAATTCGCCATCTTTTGGATGCTCCAAAATTGAGCCCCTCAACCCTTTTCAGTGGTCCGCCAATGTGTTCAGAGTACTCTGGTCTAGAAACTGGAGTGTTAGATTCATCTTAGGCAAGTTCCGTCCACTTTTCAAGCTTCATGTTTCCCTTCATTGAGGCACCCGTTATCATTCACACCCAGAGGGAACCCCAAAGAAACATCCTGGATACAACGCCCAAGGGCTTTGCTACGGTTACGGGCCAAGAACCACAAGGTTTTGGAAGAAATATATAAATAATATGGGTTGCGAACATGGTTAGTGGTCGTTGCTCATTTGTTTGTCCCCATTTTAGGCAAACACGACATGATGCTATTTTGCGAAAATGGTCAGCATCAATCCTCTGTCATCACGCTAACCCCTTCATGCCCTAAATTTTGTTTTCATGATTCAAATTACCTTCCACCCTATCGTTTCCAGGTTGAATCTAGACAGTCTTTGCACTAACCATTAGTGCTCCTCCACACGTCAGGCAGACAAAGCTTCAATATAGTGTCTGTTGGGGCTCCTGCCATCCGAGCGTGAAGATTATAGGTCGGGATCTTCCCTAAGAGCCATGTGCAGCTTGACCCTTATCCCCATGGGATATTTGGGGTCACCTAGATATTCCATTTCGGGCCCAGCTCATCTTGAGGCTACTGTCTCCATCCCCTTATCCTCTAACCCTCACCGGCCCCTTGGTCCAAGGCTCCTCTCCCGGAATTGCGCCCGGTAATGGTGTGGGATTATGTCCTGATTCACGTCGGGTATAGTTTATCGCATCATGTGCATTCCCCTAGGTCAAATCCATATGAACCTAACTTGTGCTGGTTGGTCCCACCACATGACCATAAACTGTGATGATATCGTCCCTACTGCACGACATAAAACAACACTACATTGTGATGACCTCTCCAAAGAGAACCTCACATTTGGTATTGGTCATTTACCATACCATATTTCAACACCCTTATACGGCTTGATTATGGTGGTGATGCCAATAATTTCTACCCCAGGCCGGTCACTCCACTAAAGAAAAATCATTCACCTTAAATGAAAAACAAGATACATCAAATGCCGCTTCTTTTGGTGTGAGGGCTAGACCTCCATGCCCCTTTTCATCCAGGCTACAGGTACCATACCGTATCGTGCCACCCTCCAATAACTATGTATAGTTTTATTCTCATTTTCATGAGAAGCATAGGAGTGCCCGAGCACTTCCCTACGGGCCCAGACTAACTTTCATGTTTGGTCCCTTGACCAGAACACTACCCCAGGGAACACATGGTATGTAGGGCTTATGTCCTCATTCACGTCGGGGTTTTTAACCACATTATCATGTGTCTACTTATCTCCTTCCCATTCTTTGTCCGAGTTCTAAGACCATAAACTGAGATCCTTTCCATAACAACATGTTTCTTGATTCCCATAATAATGGGATTCAAATTGACACCCATACATTTTCTCTCTGGTCCAGCCGCAATAATAACAAGTCTATCCCCCCTTATTGTCATCCCTTGGGCCCGACTTCTCAGGGAGTTGTGTAACTGCATCATTTTCCAGGAATAAGATCATGATGCCCCATAATGAAGATTGGAAGAGAGAGTTACCACAATAGAGAGGTCCTGTCCAAAAGTAGGGATGGTCCATGATTGGATCAATACATCAAACTAATGTTCCACCACAATGGTGGCAAAATCTCGAGAGTGTTTGATTCCATGAGAACAAAACATCACTCGACATTCCACACATCGTGTGCCCCTTTATTTGGATCTTCAACCTCTTACATTTGGAGGGACCTTCTAACAGTATGGATTCTTGACCTGTGGCCCGCCTGCTGTCCTGGGACAATGTACCCCGGACCACTGATCATGTTTGGAGGGACCACCTAACAGTATCGATGCCTGACCTATGGTCTGACTGCTGTCATATGCCAATGTTCTGGAAGACAGATCGACAATATTTGAGTTGGGCCCTGTTTTGTGAACATGGCCAGTGGTTGGCCCTCCTTTGTTGTCCCCATTTTAGGCTAATGTAATATTGTAACACCACATGCTTCCACGATATTCTTCTTGTTGAATAATACAGTAGCGTCTGTTGTACGCAACTTCGAGTTCTAACACACACCACAACCAATAAAACTAGCCGATATGAATACTAACACCCACTTTTTGAAATTTTATACATTTTATCATTCCAAATAGACTTAATTTTGGGATTTAGAATATTTAAATTATCTTAGGGTGGATTTTTGGTACATTTCTAAAAACATTCACATTTTGATGAATAGTAAAAATTACTAAATTTCAATTAAAACCAACTTTTTTAATCAAAATAATTAATAGTGATAAATTTTGAATTTGAGTGGTTTAAAAATATATTTAGAATATATTTTTACTATTTAATACAATCTTGGACATTGGACATAATTTATTATATAAACTGGACATAAGAAAGTCTCAATCTTTTGATAGTTATTATTTCCTAAAAACACGATTTCTGTTTTGACAACAGGAATTATTTTTAAATTATTTTCTGCCACTTTTGTTTTTTGAATTTAGAAAAATGGACTCCATATTTAGAAACAGGAGTTACAAATTTTGTAAATAGTAAAATTTTATCTTTAGACATTTTGAATAATTACATCGGTAAATATTTTATTTACCATGCTTAAAGGGTAAATTTGGTAAATAAGGGTATACAAAATAATATTATAATAATAATAAATTAACTTAAAACATGTTCTAACCCTATTGGTTGATAAATTCCCGACCATGGGATTATTTGGGTCGATTTTTAGATCCCATGGATCCACTTGTAAGTGATGATGACAATTTATATTAATTATGTTAAGGTAAATACAAAAATGACATAAGCATATATCATTTAGTAAAATAATTTTTATGTAGGGTTATATATGTTATATTTTCAACTATAAATATTCATTATAAAGATTAAATTATTTCCTATATAATGGTATTTTATTTATAATTTTTATAAATTGAATAATTAAAAATATAATTGACACAATAATGATTCAGTATTTTCCATATTAATGAATGAACCAAATAATTGGTATTATATAATGTTATAATAAATATAATTTGAATGATTTGATGAAATGAAAAAATTTTATTAGTTACTATGACATGTATTTATTTATTAGATGAATTTTTTTTCAAATTAATAATGTTGTTAAGACTTTATGAAAAATAAATTATTCCATAATGTCAAAATTGACATATATGATTTTTTAAAACAAATATTAAATTATTAATTTATATTCTATTCCTAAAATTCTATTTTATTCACAAAGAACATATATAATGATTGTTGAATTTTTAATGGGCCACGGTGGGGTCTCTTGGATGTTTATAGTATGTTTATTGACTATATAATATAAAAATACAACGAGACATGGTAAATGTCAAACTATTTAACTAAAAGATAAAACTAAAAGATAAGGTTAATATAGTGACCCAAACCTGTCTAAAATATATTGCTTGAGTGGGTTTTGAACTATCCCCAACATAAATTTAAATAATCCACTTTGGAGCCATTAGAAACAGAATATGAATTTATTATAAAATAAAATTTCTAGCTTTTCCTATGGTGCCCATCACCCCACTAATAAAAGGGCACTTCCCCTTCCCCCTAATTAACACCATAAAATACTTTTTTCTTGGCGAAAACCTACCCAAATATTCTCTCAACATCCCCCAATTCAACCTAGAGGCCTTAGTTTGATCATAAATCCATCCTAATGAGCCATTTTGATCAAATCAAAAGGAAGATCCTGAAGAAGAGGTAATGATTTCACCACCCTCTTTCAAGTTCATTTCTTCTTCAACATCTTCTTTATTTGTTATTTCCATTCTAAAATAATAAATCCAGTATATTCTATATACTGTGATGTTATTATAAATATGGTACAACCATATTCATTATTTTATCCATCCTTTGAATGACATGTCACCAAACGTGCATACATACGGCTTACCGACTCCACCTCGTGGTGTAATTTTTATTCAATACAATATTATTTGGATGGGTATGATAATTATGATAAATTGATATAATAATAAATATAACATGATAATTATTCTGTATATATGATATACCATCCAATTATATATTATTTTAATATCAAAAGAATGATATTGTCGCTCATGCGTATGTACGGACTACCGTCTCCACGAACGTGGTGAGATTCATTTCCCATTGTATCCATTCAAGTATAATTCACATTTTATGATTAAAAATAATTTTTAAGGACATGATATCATTCTATATATGAATAAGATAAAACCTATCCATAACAAACATGTCTTATGTAAAAAAAATATAAAACAAAATGAGTATGTTGACACCCGAAATGATGATAATACTAAGATATTATTAACAAAGAAATGTTAAAAGATCATATATGATATCATATTAATGTATATTATTCTTATATAATTTCATAACAATTATTTCTCCATTATAAAGGAGGTTATCCTAAACTCATCCATGAAAAAGTACAATGTAAGGGTTTATTTCAAAATCTCTTCAATATCCGAGGTTGTTTATACGTAAATATCTTCTGGAACCACATTATAATCCATATACATGTTTCCTAAAAATGTATTTCAAATAATTCATACTATTTTATAGACTATGGGTTAATGTCATTTATACCAATGTTGAATTTTTATAAGATTTTTATAAAGTAATCTTTCCCTCATTTTCCAAACAATCTCCTTTTTAATCTTTTGGAAAAACTTAAGGTAAGAATGTATTTTTTTAACTTATACGGTGGGTGTGGCTATTTTCCATCGTTATAAAGTTGCCTAGGCTTTCCATAAAATCATATTAGAATATTTTCAATGTAAATGTTATCTTTTATAAATATGTGACTTTTAAATGATTTAATAAAAAGATATATTTCTCTCAAATAGTTTTGATTTCATCTATGTCAACATCCATTGATGGATTTTATGCTTATTTGAAGTTGATTTATTATGATACAAAACGTCCATATTGTATTGAAGGTTTTCAGATATGTTTTACTATGTATGTGTTATTTTTATACCATTCATGGATTGTGGAGAAAGAATTGTCATTTTTTATGCTAGTTTTAATACAAATGATTATGTTATGTATAATCCTATTCATATGTGGAATGTATTAGACTTAGTATGTGATGGGTGGATCCCTCTATAGCTCCTCGATGCATCGATTGGTCTTTTGAGAGTGTCTTGGAACAAGGCCTTGACAACATCTTATTTGTAGTCTTGGCACAAGGCCTTGACTATGTGGTTAAGATAGTCTGGAATTATGCATTCCATCATTATGAAGGTGGTTATTGATATTTCATATGATTATTCGACTAGTAGAATATCCATGTGAATAAGTAAATGGAATTATTTCATTTTATTTATTCCATATTATGATGAAGTTCTTGTTTAAATGTATTTTGTTTTAGTTATAAATTTCCTTAAATTTTTGTGCTTATTTATGAATGTTTCCGCCATATTGTTATCCTTACTGGGTATTTGAGCTCACCTCTTTCTATGTTTTATTTTTCCCATAATGTGAAGAAGTATTTTATGAATGACCTACAGGGATAGTATAATGGGATATGAGTGTAGAGATAACATGTTGTTATAGTTTTCACTTTATGATGTAATGTAAACTTTATGAATGTATCTTGTGATTCCAATGCAACTAATATAATCAGTCTTTCAAGACATGATATTTTGTTATCATGCCAATGTTATGTAATAATGCACCGACTCTAGGTAAATGGTGTGAGGGCATTACAATTAGTATCAGAGGAATTTTTGCAAAAACCTTGGAAACTAGATTTAGATAAACTCTGATTAGAGCACATAGAACTAAGATAGACATTGATGATTAGTAAAGAAGAACTTCCTAGAATTTTGGTATTGCAGATATTTTGCGAGTTTTCCATGAAATAAATCCATGTCTTGATACGAGCAGCTAGAGGTGGCTCTGGAAAAGATGTACCTAGGGGTAAAACCCAAATACACAACTTTGAGATAGACTCGAATGAGAACTGGTGCATGACCACAGAACATGCGGCACTCTTGGTTATGACACTATTAAGGTATTTTCTTATGATGAATCTCATTTTCATTACAAACCATTATGAAGGGATTATGAGTATATACATACTAAAAGAAATTTTTTTTATGATTCTGGATTATATCCATAAACTGTTCAATTTACGTGAGGTATTTTACAAGTATGGAATTATTCATTGCAATTCATAAAATGACCCAGTGTATGCCATTGTATAGAAATGGTGCCCAGTAGAAGGATTGTGAACACCAACAATACATATGATCCAAATAGTCTTAAGGATCATATTTTCCACAGTATTAAGCCAACATTTCGACTAGAAATTGTCTCCCATGTTTTCTCAACATATGAAGAAATAGTACCATGTGTTAATAAGATAAGTAAAGAATTCTCTGATTCCTATGGATTTGAATGGACTAAAGAGATGAAAAGGATGGAAGAGAGAAAGATGGATAAAGGGGAGAGGGAAAAGTATAATTTTCTATTATGTTATAACTATGGGATGAAACACCCAGGAACTTTCCTAAATGGAATGGGAGTTTGTTATAAGTGCGGAGAAAAAGGACACCAAGTACATGACTTCATGGGTCCAAAAATGTTTCAAATGTACAATGCATCGTCTGTAAGGAGTTGGGACACTACGCAAATCAATGTCCAAATCATCAGTGTATTCCCCAAAAGAATATACTGGATAATAATAAAGTTATGATGCTATCTAAAATGAAGAAGAATGACTAGTGATCTAATGTTATTATTAAATGATTATTTCGTTTGAGTGTTGTATCAACAATATACTGGTTATACGAATTATGGAGATAAATAAGGATTTTACTGCAGTACTATTTTATTGAGGATTTGAGATTATCTGGTTCTAAGAAAATTTACTTAATAGTGAGCAACACTTTTGGTAAAATACATGGATGAAGGAAAGGTAATCCTTAATATAGTCCCGATAATGTGGTTGTGATTTTTGAATAAGAGATGGTTGATTTGAATAAATTATATTGGATATTCTTGGCTACCTTTAAACTGATTAATGATTTGTCATTTTTGGAGTTCACAACATTTTTGGATAGAAAGAGTATATCCAGTATTCTATAAATAATAATGGAGAAATAATGTAATTAATGATATTTTACGGTAATTCGGGATGTTACCATTTTTTAAAATATTACATGATGAAGGTGTTCCCATGTTATTACATAGAAAAAAGGATCTTCATCATGGTTAACTTCTGTATAATTTTTAGACAGTGATTTTGGATAGATGTATTTTGGATAAGTCTATAGGATGGAATGGATTATGTTTGAAAGGTTATTTTTGGATTTTTATAAAAGGACAACACACAGACTGAGTGACAACCCGTCACGTCAGACAAAGCTGCAAGAATCGAACAGACAACCATAGTGTGTTTTGGATTTATCCCCTACCACTGGACTACATGATGTTCCTAGATGGTATAATGTAGTTTATTTTTTTAAAGTGTCTGATATGTGAATTATAAATTCATTATATTTGCAACCCTGTATGATAAGGATAAATATAGTATTTTTTAGTTGTATTATGTTTAGGGGTGGAAGATGAGTTTGTGGTAGAAATATATTAATATATAAAACTCTAATTATAAAGTAAGTATATATCCTTATGATCTTTGCTAATCTCATAAATAAAATCCTCAATATTACAAAATGGAACATAGAACAAAAACATTGTCCTAGATGGTACCTTAGATCATCACAAATTTATGGCTTTGTGAGTGTTGGACTTTTCATAGCCATGTTCTATACCACTATCCATCAGATATTTATGGTTTTATTTTTCTTCCATATCAATTTTTTTTACATGGAACCCTTGTATGTTTTATTTTCAGTAACATTCATACTTACCACTCATTATTTTAAATAGATTCCTCATTAATCCATTTTTCAATTTGGTATTTAAACTATGATATTTTTAAATGTCGACCCCAAGTTTCCAATACTGACCATAAATTTAGAGAACGAAATTTATTGTAGGAGGGGAGAATGTGATACCCCAAGCATCCATGGTACGCTTCCCTTTGAATAATACAGTAGCGTGTGTTGTACGCAACTTCGAGTTCTAACACACACCACAACCAATCAACCTAGAAATTATGAATAGTAATACCAAATTTTTGAAATTTTATACATTTTATCATTAAAAATGGACTTTATTTCTGGATTTGTAATATTGAAATTATAGTAGGGTGAATTTTTGGTACATTTCTGATAAATTTTATATTTTGATGAATAGTGAAAATTACTAAGTTTTAATTAAAAACAACTTTTTTAATCGAAATAATTAGTAGTGATAAATTATGAATTTTCGTGGTTTTAAAATATTTTTAAAATATATTATTACCATTTATTAAAATGCTGGTCATTGTACATAATTTCACATTTAAACTGGACATAATCAAGTGCCAATCTTTTGATAGTTATTATTTCTTAAAAACACACTTTTTTTTACAATGGGAATTAATTTTAAATTAATTCCTGCCACTTCTGTGTTTTTAATTTATAAAAATGGATTCCATATTTATAATCATGTGGTATAAATTGTTTAAATTGGTAACTTTTATTTTTAGGCATTATAAAGAAATACTTTGGTAAATATTGTATTTACCATGTTTAAAGGTTAAATCTGGTAAATAAGGGTAAAAAATAATATAATAATACTAAATTACCCTAAAATTTCTCCTAAACCAATTTTTTGACAAATTACTGACCATGGGAATATTTGGTTCAATTTTGGGACCCCATGGAGAAACTAGTAAGTGATAATGACACATTATATTAATTAAGTAAAAGTAAATACAAAAATGACATAAGCATATATCTTTTAGAAAAACATTTTTTACATAGGGTTATATATGCAATATTTTTGACTATAAATATTCAATATAAATCTAAAAATATTTCCTACATATTTTTATTTTATTTATAATTTTTAGACAGGGAATATTTAAATATATTTATAACACAATAATGATGCAGTATTTTCCTTATTAATTACTGAATCAAATAATTGGTATTATAAATGTTAAAATATATATAATTTGTAAGTTTTTATGACATAAAAGAATTTTATTGGTTAATATGACATTTTTTGATTGCTTAAATAAATTTGGTTCGAATTAATAAAGTTGTTAAGACTTTAACAAAAATCAATTTTTAAATATTGTCAAAATTGACATAAATGAGTTTTTAAAACAAATATTAAATTATTAATTGATATTCTATTCCTAAAATTATAAGGTTAGACCAAATAACATGTATAATTATTGGTGTATTAGTAATGTAACACTTGGGGAGTCTCTTATAAGTTTATAGTATGTTTATTGACTATATACTATAAAAATACAACGAGACATGGTACATTTCAAACTATTTAACTACGAGTTAAAACTAAAATGTTTGATTAATATAGTAACCAAAACCTATCTAAAATCTATTTTTGACTAGATGTAGACCTATTCCCACCTTAAAATTTAATTAATCTTCTTTGGAACCATTAGAAACCAAATATAAATTTATTATAAAAAAATATTTCTAGATTTTCCTAAGGTTCCCCACACCCCTCTTATAAAAGGGAACTACCCTTCCCTATAAATCACACCTTCAATTCCTTTTGTAATGGCCAAAACATGCCAAAATATTCCCTAAAAATCCCTCAATTAATCATATAGGCATTAGTTTGATCATAAATCCATCCTAATGACTCCTTTTGATCAAATAAAAAGGAAGAACCCAATGAAGAGATAATGTTTTCACCACCATCTTTCAAGTTCCTTTCTTCTTCAACTTCATATTTCTTTGTTATTTCCATTATAAAATAATATATGTAGTATCATATAAATTCTTTGATGTTATTATAAATATGGTAATACTAGTTTCAGTATTCTATCCATCCTTTGAATGACATGTCACCCTACGTCCGTACGTACGGCGTTCCGTCTCCACGTCGTGGTGTAATTGTTATTCAAAACATTATTATTTATATGGGTATTATAATTATGTATAATTTATGTAAATATTGAATATAACATAATAATTATTATTTATATATGAAATACCATCCAATTATATATTATTTTAATATCAAAATAATGATTTTTTTCCTCGTGCGTATGTACGGACTACCGTCTCCACGAATGCGATGAGATTCATTTCACATCGTTTCCATTCAAGTATAATTCACATTTGAGGATTAAATATAATGTTTTTGGACTTGATACCATTTTTATATGAATAAGATGCAAGCTATCCATATCAAACATGACTTATGTAACAAAACATATAAAAGAAAATGAGAAAGTTAACACCCGAAATGACAATAACACTAATATATTATTAACAATGAAATGTTAAAAGATCATATATGATATCATATTAATGAATATTATTCTTGTATAATTTAATAAAAATTATTTCACCATTATACAAGAGGTTAACCAAACCTTAACCAAGGAAAAGTACTAGGTAAAGGTTTATTTCACAATCTTTTCTTTATCTGAGGTTGTTTATACGTAAATATCTTCTGGGACCTATTTATCATCCACAACCATGATTCTTAAAAATGTATTTCAAATAATTCTTACTATTTTATAGACTGGATTAAAGTCATTTATACATTTTTTGATGTTTTTTAAGATTTTTATAATGGAATCATTCATTTGGTTTCCAAATAAGGTCATTTTTAATCTTTTCAACAAAATTAAGGTAAGAATGTCTTTTCGTTAACTTATACAACGAGTGTGGCTATTTTACACCATTATAAAATCATCTAAGCTCCCCATAAAATATTATATGAATATTTTCAAAACAATTTCTTTTATGATTATGTGAATTTTAAATAATTGAAAAAATAGATATATCTCGCAAATAGTTTTGATTTCATCTATGTCAACATCCTTTGATTGATTTTAAACTTATTTGAAGTTGATTTATTATGATAAAAAACTTACACATTATATTGAAGGGTTTGGGATATGTTTCACTATGGATGTGTTATTTTTTATACCATTCATGATTTATGGAGAAAGTATTGACATTTTGTATGATATTTTTAATATGAATGTTTATGTTATATTTAAACCTGTTCAAATGAGGAATGCATTGGAATTAGTAAGTGACAGGTGGATCTCGCTATAGCTCCTCAATGCATCGGTTGGTCTCATGAGACAAACTAGTTTCTTGGCATAAGGCCTTGAACAAATCTTATTTGTTGTCTTGGCACAAGGCCTTGACTATATGGTTATGATAGTCTTGGCATTATGAATTCCATCATTATGAAAGTGGTTATTGATATTGCACCTGATTATTCAGATAGTAAAATATCCATATAAATAAGTAAATGGAGTTATTACATTTTATTTCTGACATATTATGATTAAGTTCAAGTTTAAAAATCTTTTATTTTAGTTATACATTGCCTTTAATGTTTATTCTTATATATGAACGTTTCCGCTATATTGTTATCCTGACTGGGCATTTGAGCTTACCCATTTATATAGTTTATTTTTCCCAGGATGTAAAGAAGTATTATATGAATGAATTGAAGGGATTTTATAAGGGGATATAAGTGTGGAGAAATGATGTTTTTGTAGTTTTCACTTTATGATGTAATGTAAGCTTTATGAATGTATCGAGTGATTCCAAGGCTACTAAAATAATCGGTCTTTCAAGACTTGATCATTTGTGTTCATGAAAATGTTATGTAATAATGCACCAACTCAGGGTAACTGGGTTCGGGGAGTTACATATATGGATGTTGCATTTCTTCCATGGTCTACAGCTATCCTCCATCATCATGCTCGTCCCTTAGTGTTCCGAATTTGGGTAATGTGATTAACCTTTTTCATCTATCTATATTTGGATTGATTACAATGCCTCAGGAATTTCCATGCTCGTGTAGTAGAGAGTGTTGGTAGGACAATACATCAATTGGTCTGAGGTCCTCTTCCTTTGGTTGTGCCTCCCTCATCTCCTCGGGAACCTGGGTTCGAATTTCGAATACCAGACACCTGGTTGACGATCCCACATTCGAACGAAGTGATAGTATGATCCTCCTTTGTTTCTCATGGACCACGTGAGCTTACAGATGGATTTCTATTTATTTTGGGATTATGGTTGAGCATGTTAATCCAGAGTTACATGTATATTAAGAAAAAGGGGCAAGTAATTATATTTTTCTATACATACAGTTCAGAAGAACAGAAAGAAGAACGGTGGTACAAGTGTATTGGGGTGGCCCAAACAGGGACCCTAATGGTTAGCTTCTAGAATAGACCTATCCAATGCCGCCACCTTCTGGCCGGTGGCCTCTAGCACTCCCTCCCATTCTCTGAGAGATCTTTCTTCATCAGAAGCTATGAATCACAGTTCGTCGGCCATGGCCTATGCACGCGCCTGTTCAGGTTGGAGCTCGGTTACCTGACTACTTACTTCTATGAGTTGGTCTTGAGAATTCGCTAGCTAGGCCCTTAATATATGCAGAATCTAAGATAAGGTTGCAATAAAAACCACATACTCCTTATTTTATTCCTCAAGTCGTTGGACCTCCTGCTCCGCCCTCAGAAATTCTCGTGTACTCCACGACTCTTCCAAGCACCGGATGACGTAGGTGTGCCAGCTACTCTCTTGCATCTTCTCGGCCATGTTCAAACAGACCGTAAAATGAAGACATTGATCATACGCCCCTCCAACACATAGGATGCGGTCCCAGGTGTGTGGGGGCCCCATCTGCTTTAGCCATTCCCCTTGGGGCTGATTGAGAAAACTCAAGATGCACTTTTATCCCTTGCGTGGTGTCATCCGACTCTCCTCGGCCGCTTCCAAATCTGAATCATCGATTTCTTCAGGATTAGTGGGTTGATAACGGGGAAGACAGCCAACAGTGCAACATTGGGGTCTCCCTCAGAGATTCCTCCCAGGGAAATATGCTCCTTAGTATCCGGGTGTCCCTCCCCTCTCTCCAAAGTCCTAGTAGTGTGCACGTCGATATCTGACTCTGCCCCACCGGCAGCACCACAGGTGTCCACCACTCCTTGTTCACCAATTTCGGGAGCCAACACGATTTTGGGGGACTATTCTGGATGAGTTGGCACATTTTGCGTCAGCATGCTAGCGGATGGACTGAGCTCAGCATCCCAATGAGCCTCCAACGTCGTGATCACTGTACAGTCAAGGATCACCCTTATCAGTTGAGTCCTCCGACAGTGAGTACCGATGTCGACGAAATAAACTTACAGGAACCCAAGAAATCAGCCTCGATTGCTATATCCACTAAAGGAGTTGTCATTGCAAGGTACCCCTCAGCACTTTTCATCTCGATAACGAGCGTCGTTGCCCCACCTTGTCCAATTAACGCTTCCTCCCATCCTTCGGCAGGGGACACTTGGTCATCACCGATGTTCTCCTAAGTAAGATGAGAAAAATGGGTTTAGGGTTGCAAAGGAAAGATAATATATGTGTAAATGTGGGTCAAAGCAAACCTCTAGCATCTCTGTCACATCCATATCAGAGCATCCGGTCGCACCACTCTCCCGGATACTCCCTTGGTGGGATTCCCCTTGAGACCCTTAACCTTTGGGCTCCCCTTATCCTTTTCCTTCACCTTCACCTTCTACATCCACCCACTCTATTATTTCATCACCCTCTGACTCCACATCGGTATCATCATTCCCCAGTGGAATCTTTTCTGGATCATGCTCCTGGCCAAGAAATACCTTCACCAAGAGAGGTGGCTCTAGACGCCGACCCCATTGGCATAAGTATGTGTCCATGGCCGTTAGATATACATGCCGTCATTGGAAGTTCACTATGTCAGCGACCTAGAAAGACCGAATTCAGGCAACTGAATCTCGTCTCGCACTATCTTCTTCTAGAGGGATTCAGTGCTCATTGACTTCCGTAGGGTTATCCAGGACGACCAAAATGTATGGAAGACGACATCCTAGGAAGGTTGAAGCAAGTATCTTATTTTCTTCCCAGGAAGTTCTGTGGCTGCATCGTGGGAGACTCCTCTTCTAGGAAATTAGGGTGAGGCCACACCATGCGACGCCCAAGCATCTGAGGTCCCGACTCGTGCGGACCATGTTCCCTGAGGTGATCCTAGACCTCCTCCTCTAGCGGCACCCCGTGTGCTCTCTCTCCACCGAGGTTCCACCCTTGCAACCTTGAGCTGCCGGTCACTCTTCCGCAGAATCCCCTTAGGGTATTCTATGGTCTAATTTTCAGCATACTCGGTTGAGAGGCTAGAGTTGACTCTGGTAGGAGGAAAAGTGATGATGTCACCGAAGCCGTAGGCTGTGAACATCAGCCACACCTAATGAAGAACGCATGGAAGCTTCTCCTCCCACACATCTGTGTAAACACTCTTTTTCATTACATGGAGGCATTCGAACTACCTGGAAAACCTGGACGGCACGTAAGGCTCACAGAAAAACTTCCCATAAATCCGGTCAACAAGAACCCCATCTCTTTTGCTTTGGAATTACTCTTTCTACACTAGCGAGCCTTGCCCATCATCTATTAGTTGACCAGTTGGGGTGGGAAATGGGCTGAAGTTGAAGTTGTTGTGGTTACCAATCATGATCTATACCCCCTCCTCCTTGACCATTATCGGTATGACCATGGAAATATTAATCATAGAAGGTCATATGCTGTCGCCCGAGGCACAAATGGAATTCAAGAAGGTATAAATTCTTAAATGAGCTGTAACACAGCTGTCGAAGATTAACAAGCGAACACACACTCTCCTAGGTGATCTGCCTCTCTAGATGCATGCCAAAATGTCATAAAGCTAGGCCATCATGGGGACCCTCAGTTTGACCCTCTTGTTGATATCCAGGATGCTCGTCGTCACCAGAGTCGCTGGACAGATGCCCATCCTTGCGTCCCACACCAGCAAGATCCATCCGCTCAGTAATGTGGTGAGGAATCTAGCGTACTAGACATTTGGGTCTCATGAATCATTCATTATGTATCCCCATGATTGGTATTGCCCCGCCTTCAGGATCCTCCATTAGGATCCACTCTTTCTCCTCTGAACTGCGGTTGGACAACGTTTTCCCCGCCCTAGCATACTGACTCCAGATCCTTCTCCAGGAATAGGCTGAAGCATTCCTTGTAGGCGATGTCCTTCAGGAAGTCCTTATCCGTCATCTTATCCTTGGACAACTCCAGTAGGTTCCATGTCAGTATGGGGGTTCAAGACCTGTCACCGCAGATGTTCATCAGCGGAAGGAACTCATCATATTGATCACCCTCCAAAGGGATGCCTCCGATGCAGTGGATTTCATAGATACTGATGTCGACTTGGCCATGGTGAAGATGGAATGTGTTGGTTTCAGGGTACCACCAAGTGAATAGCGATGTTCCATACTCTGGATGGAAGTAGAAGTGGAACTATGGTGTCCACACTACTTTGAATAAGCCGATGTTCAAGAGCTTGGCCCCAAATTGGTCGCATGTGTGTCGAACCCAGTACACCCAGGACCACTTGCTAGTGAAGTTGCCTCCAAAACGCAGATCCATGTCTTGTAGCCAACCGTTTGTTTCTCCAGAGATTCTTTGACAAAAGGTTCTTGCATAGAGGGATGGTGAGCTCTCCACAATGGGGTCACCTCCTACAATGGTCCTGGTCCTGGGGTTGAGGAAATAGATGTCCATATGCCTAGTTTCTCAAGAGGGTGGTCGTTATTGGGGATGTTGTATTGAGGAAGTTCTTCTTCATTGTTCACCCATGACCGTGGGGTATTAACCTTGAAATCCAGCTGAGGGACCTCCTCTAGAATGCAGATGTTCCACAACGGTAGGTTGTCAGAATGGGCGTACCCTTTCTGGGGAAGGGTTAGCATGTTTAAGAGGGTGTGGTTATTTGAGACGTCCATCTTGCCATCATAGAATTATGTGTTCTCCGCCATTTTGGACCTATGAGGGGAGGCCTCCCCCTCATCAACCTGGTTTGAAACCATCTTATTCCAAAATAGTGTTTCAGGAGTTGGCACGAAAATTGGGATTTTGGCAGGAAATATGAGGGCACGGTGCGGATAATCATCAGCTGACACACAATTTCAGGCTGGTGTGTGAAAGGTTCTGAGTTTTCTCGTGAAAGGCTGCTAAATTATGGTATAATTACACGTGACCGAGCTAGATTTTTATGCAGGAGAATAATCAATTTCGCGCACGAGAGCTTAAGGCTTATCGCGAAAGAAATCTCATATAGATCCTGGGAGATGCGGAAGATTTTATAGGAAAATCTAGGGTTACACGCCTCGTGAAAATCCAATTCTTCACATTGATGAATTTTGAGCACCGCTTGGATTTGTTTCCAGAAGGGGCCCATGAGGACCTGCACTTCGACATTTCCCTCAGAATCTTTTCATTGTGAACCCTCACCGATCCAATTCTGAGGGGGGGCATTTGTAGATGATAAAAATTACTTAAGTTTTGTAGAATTATATAAAACAAAAAAGCATAGGCATATTCAGACCCGGAGGCTCGGTCTGGAGGTCCCGGAGGTTTCGCGTCGAAAAAAGGGGGAAGCACACGCAAAAGGTTTTCTCGCACGAAATGTACCAGGATTCACGAAGGGCCATGAATCAGGTGTGCAAATAATAATGCACCCACTCCCCACACAATGATATTTCATGCCGCCTCCTCCATCATGAAAATTATTGTGCGCCACCCAATTTTCATGCCACTGGATGCCTATAAATAGAAGGAAACCCCCTTCATTTTCGTGGCTGAATTCGAACTGCCTCTCGTGCGCGTAATTGGTTTTCCACATGGGCATAATATTAAATTTAGGTAAGGTACTTTTTTATGCCATGTCTCCCCAAGATCCACCTTCTTGCATGGTCCCCCTGGATTAGACCAAATGCAAACCCCCTCAGGGTCTTCCCCCTTGCGCAAAATACCTTCCATTGCACGTATTCCCATCAGTTGCATGATATATTTTTGCATCCCCTGTCCTTACGCACGACCCTCGCCACATGCGCGTATGTCAGCCCCTTTCACGTAATACATTCAAGTTGCGCAAGTCTCAGACCCCTGTTTCGTGCATGAAACACCTATTTCACTCCAACACGGGGCTTTCCACACCAGGATTACTTTATTCCATGCATCCCCAAGGGCTTCCTGCAATCCTTCAGTGCCCTTCACCTCGGTGCCCCTCGGTCACCCCCTGTGTGTGAGTAACCAATGCCCTCCTTCCGGGTACTATTTACAGGTGCCTTGTGCACCCCAGGCATTCGTATCATACATGATTTTCTTATATGTCCTAAGAGGTTTATACGAAGTAACTTCAATGTACCTTGTAAAATTCCTCCAATTGCATTGATTTGCCTCATTCTTCATAGAATAGGCATGAAAACGGCTATTTCGTCTTCGCATAGCTACGCTAATGTGGACCCCTCAATGGTTTTCTCCACGACACCCCCTCAGTACAGCCTTGCTGATGCCTTCCCTTCCACAAGGGTCAGAGGGAACTGGTTATGTAAGGCCTAGCGGTGAGGAGCCATCCACCTCATCCAAGCTGCAGGACGTTAAACTACCAAGCACATTTTCCTCAACACATGACATTAAAATATGACCTGACCCCATTCCTTGCACGCATGGTACCCCTGCCTCAGACATTCTCCATGCCCACCCATCTCCACGGGGATGGGATCACCCCTCACAGGGGATAATATTATCTTTGTTTAAGCGGTGTTTGTCCGCGGGGAAGGGAAGATACCTTGGTGTATTCCCCTGGCCTTCTTTCCAGTAGTCAATTCCCCTGTTCCTCCTCACTCCCTCGGCGCAACCGATTTCCAAGGACGTGGAGGGGAATAGTGATCCCTCCTTTCATCTTCAGTCTCTAAGGCCAACAAAGGTCGTGATAGGTAACAGGGACCCTCCTCTCTTTCTAGTATCCAAATCCCTCCCCCATTACACTTTTCACCCTCAGGCCTCTATCCTGGAGTAAGTCCCAACACCATGGGCCAATCAATGCGTAAGCCCCACTTTGCTTCCCACGGACGCACCCTCCATGACGTGATCGTCAGGTCAAAGCAACCTCTTGTTTCTCACACTAAGCATGAATCCCGTGATCTTAGAGAAAGCACTGACCATGACCACCATCATGGGACGTTTCAAAACATATGACACACCCATCCCAAACTACGGGGACTTTGATCCATGCAAAGACATGGTACGTAGGAAGCATAGACGAGGTTCAAGCACCATCATAATTGGTCGTCTCAGAGCATAATCCCCATCCATCCAGAAATACAGGGTACATTTATCTGTGCTAAGGTATGGTACGTAGGAAGAATCCTTAAGGATCAATCTTGAGAGACCATCGGCCCCAACAGTCTCCATGATGGTGTGTCAAGCCCCCGTTTCCACCTTGGGCCACCTCAGAGTGAAAACCCCAATCCGTCTCGACACTGGTCTCTCTTCACGTCATTTCACCAACCCCTACACGTTGGGTTGTCTCAGAGCTAAGCCCCAAATTCCCTTGTCCCTCGTGAAGTTAAAATGCATTCCATCAAGAACTAGAAAGAGTTTGATTCCCTTCCACGAGGATATGTAGGAAGCCTCCACGAGGATCAAGCACATCACCCATGTCTCATCCTATTCTCTCCCTTAAGCCCACGTGTCTCATGTAGCTCATGACCTAACCCAGAGGTTCTACTTCTCTAGGTCCCATACACACGTTCATTCCCATGGGTCACCGCTTCAGGTGTCCTACCATATCATTAAACTACATGGACTTTGACTGTAACATCCCAAATAATTAATGAATAATAGATATTTTTATCTATGTCTATTAATGATTAAGATAGTGTTATATAGGCTTAAAATGAAAATAAATACAATCTTATGCATGGAATACACTAATATTCTTACAAGATTGTTTTACTGCCTTTTGATGGAAAACCATTTTTGAATCTATATTATGACAATTTTATAAACTATGTTTGTCAAAATAAACTTATTCTTTATGATTGGGACATCAAAATTTACTTTGTGTGAATTTTTGGTATTTTTCTGACAATGTTCATTTTTTAATGAATAGTGAAAAATACTGTATTTTACATTAAAACTGCTTTTTAATCTAATTTATTTATATGATTAGATTATCTTTTGAATTGTTCTTAATGTGTAATATGAATATATTTTTACCATTTTATCCAATGGTGGTCATTGGAATCAATTTCACATTGAAATTAGACTTAAACTAGTGTCAATCTTTTGATACTTATTGTTTTGTAAAAACACGTTATTTGCTATGGCAGCGGGGATTAATTATTAAATTAATTAATTTGACTTATATGTATTGAATTTTGTAAAATGGACTTCATTTTTGAATTCGGAATATCAAATATAGATTAGGGTGAATTTTTGGTAATTTTCTGAAAAACTCCAATTTTTGATGAATAGTGAAACCACTAAGTGGTACTTATAAAGACTGATTTTCCGGTTAAATGAAATTTTTCCATCATTGTGTTTTGAATTTCAAAAATCCTACATACATGGTTGTCATTAAGAAGTAAAATGTGGTTCAATGAGATTATAATAATTTTTTGGTGAATAGTAACTTATTAAGTTCTTAATCGCGATTAGTGGTAATTAGGGAAGTTTAAGGTATAAATAATGCTTTAATAATATGAAATGACCTAGAAACATGTCCCAACCTTATTGGTTGTGTCATGGACGACCAAGACAAGCCATGGGTCAACTTGGGGACCCCATGGATCCACGTTTGTTGGGAAATGACAAAAATAACTTTTTATTTAATGTAAAAGTAAAAATGACACAAACATAATATGTTTTACGAAAACAATTTTTACATGGGCCTATAAAGATCATATTTTTTATTATAAATAGTCATTAAAAATATAAAAAGATTTCCTACATCATAGTATTTTTTTTATAATTTTTAGACATTAAATAAATTAAATTATTTATGACATAATAATGATGCAGTGATGACATCATTATTTGACGATTTAAATAAAATGGAAAGACAATGTAAAATATATGAACTACACGTGGACAAAACCAATTTTATGAGTGTATTTCGAACCCTTATCACCATATACACGAATTATATCAATGTGGGACCTTTTAAAACCGAAACACATTTTCAAATAATGTAATATTTCTTTACTTTCCAAAAATGCCCCTCCTCTCCTCTTATAAAAGGCCCCCACCTCTACCTCATTTCACACGCTCCTCAAGCCTTTGGATCGGCCAAACCCTGCCCATTTACTCTCTCCACATCCCTGTCCTCATACTATAGGATTCACTTGGGGCATAATCTTTTCAAAGGAAGCCTTTAGGCTCAAATCAAAAGGAGTTACACTTTTAAAGGTAATTCATTCTCTCATGTTCATTTGTTTTATTTTGGTTCTCCAACCCCCTAAACTCTTTTAATTTACTTCTTTTGTAACAAAACCAGTATCTTCAATATACTAGGATGTTGTTATAAGATTTATTTGAGCTACACTCTCACACAACTACATCAAATGGTTAAATAATATACGGTTTCCGTGGATGGAGAAATTCGGCCTCCCGAAACGATGATTGTTCAATACCCATTTAACACCTTCAAAGGTGGCCATTATGATGTCACTATTTTTTTATATGATATATGATATGTTTATGTTTTCCTTAATCTTATGTTGTTTTTCATTTTGGGCATACCTTTATGGTCTCCATTATGGGTAAACACGATATCTTCATTTTAGGAAGTGTTGACTACCGCCCCCTGAAAGTGATTTGATTCGTTAATACCATATGTGGGATGTGTAAAGGATAATGTTAATGATATTATATATGTTATTATACTGGAATTATAATATACTCTTATATAATTATGATTCCATTCCAAAAAAAAATACGAAATAGAAATGGAAGTAGCGTTCATGCGTACGTACGGCTTACCGTCTCCATGAACGGTGCATTTCATTTCTTACCTCTAAATGTGATGTAATATTATAAATACATGTATATTCTGAATATATATGATTTATATGTTATCCAAATCATTAATATCATTCTGGATATAATGAACCTTTGACCAAATTAACAACATGTAAGTGTAAGAAGTCTATTTTTGACTTAAGAACCAAATACCGACAAAATGAACATTATTAACTTAAATGATTACATGATGTCCATAACATGGTATAAAAGGAATAATTAACTTGAAAAAGGTTCTTAAGAAAGTATAGATTAACTCAAGTTTATTATTCAGGAGATTAAAGAACGGTCGGGTCAAGTCGGATATGAGGTATGGGACTTCGTCTCAATCTCCTTTCTTTGAGGCATATTTTATTTTATACACAACTTTCTTTTATACGGTGTATAGAACCCTTTGACTTTTACATTTATTCAAAAGGAATCTTTTTTATACGAAGCATTTACTAAACGACAAAAGGGAATGTTTTTGTCGTACGTATGCGGCGACAACGACTTCTCCGCCGTCGTGACCGTTATTTGAGTTTCGGCTTCCTCTACAAGCCATACCTTCTTTTTTTAAAAGAAAAATAAATACCATGTTTTACTTTTCTTTTATTTTGGTATGGAAAATGGTTTTCACAATGTTTTTGTGTTGTATTGATATCTTGTGATTGAAATGTGGAAATGTTATGTTTCCTTTATGCATGTTTTATGTGATACGATTATATTATGGTTCTTGGGCATTATTATGAAGACGGGTGGTTCCGTGATAAACTAAGGGCGGGTGAGCCCGATATAGCTCTCCAATGCATTGGGTAACGTGAAGGAGTGAAACGTTAAGGTTTCTCCGAAGAGATTTAGGGAATATACTGTGATGGGTATTCCAAACGTAACCAAGAGGGTTACTTCGTACGTAAGAATGTTATGAATGCCTCAAGTTACCTTTATGTCTTATGATTTCTATGATTTATTCATGATTTTATGAGGTATGTTAAAGTGCCTATGTTTTATGGGTAATGTATGATTTCATTCTTATGTATATATGTACCCATGTTTCTTTTCCATGTTTTTATAAACCATACTGAGCTTTTTATGCTCATCCCAAGTTTTTTTGAAATGTTTTTCACTGGTCAAGGGAAAGGTACATGATATGATGATAGTGTCAAGGAAGTGTCAAGAAATAATCCATGTTTTATTTTAAAAGTGTTTCCATTGATGGGAATGAAGAATACTATCTTTATGTAACCACTTTGTTTATATGTGGAATGTAATGCAAGTTTTATGATCTATTTCTCTAAAACTCTAAACCCGAAAAGATCCTCAATGTGTAATCTTGTAATAACTCAAGATTAAGTAAGGTTTAAGGCTGGGGCCTTATAGTTGGTATCAGAGGTCGGTTTAGATAACTTTAGGAGTTAGAATTCTATTAAATGATTATCCAAAAATAATTTTTTTTTGAAATGATATAGCATTTATAGATTACCATGTTGCTTCATCTAAGACATGTTTGTTCAGAATGGTTTTCCGCAGAGGAAACAGGGAAGCAGTGCTAGGAAGGCATACAGAAAGAAATAACCTTCCAAACCAGCATCCAGAAATGGTCGGAATTGGAACTGAACAGTTTGTTGCAATAATGGCACAGTTGACTCAAACGATAAATGGCGGTGGTATCCATACAAGAGATCAACCAGAGCAACCGCAGAGGAACATGTCAGTGGTGGAACATTGCATGAGGCAACATCCACCATCATTCAGAGGATCATCTGACCCTGTGCTAGATGAAGGGTGGATTAAAGCACTGGAGAAGATTTTTGATGTCATGGGGTGTTCATACAATCAAAAGGTTAGTCTTTCTATTTACCATTTTGAGGGTGAAGCAGATCAGTGGTGGTCTATGGTTAAAAATATCAGGGACGCCGAAGAGATTGATGCTCTTGACAGGGATGAATTCAAAGGTATGTTTCATGAGAAGTATTTTCCTAAGGCTGTTCGACTTAGGATGGAAAAGCAATTCTTGGAATTGAGGCAAGAGGAAGACTCAGTGGCTGCCTATGAAGAAAGGTTCACTCGATTGGCAAGGTATGCTCCAAATTTTATCCAGGACCTTGATAGTAAAATCAATTTTTTTTTACTCAGGATTAAAGCCAAAATATCGAAGGGCATTAGCTTCTCGTGAGTTTAAAAGTTATGAAAAGCTTGTTCGATGTGCTGAGAAGGTGGAAATGGAGTTTGCCGATGACCAAGTTTTCTATAACAACCAGCAGAAGAAGAGACCGAGGTGGCAGGAGAAAGGTAATAATTTTTCAAAAAAGTCTGATGGTAAGAGAAATAAGTTTCCAGTTTGTGATAAATGGGGCAAAAGGCATGCTGGGGAATGTCTTCTGAATTCTGGGAAGTGCTACTGATGTGGTAAGATGGGAGATAAGGCTCGTGATTGCACTGAAAAGGATCAAGGTGAAGGTAAGAACAAATTTGCTTTACAGTTAGTGAAATGTTATAAGTGCAATGAGATGGGTCACTATGCAAATGAGTGTCCGACAAGGAGCTTGAGTGATGGGAAGCAGTTAGACTACAAGCAGAAAGGGGTGGTGAAATCCTTTGCAACTACTTCAGCAGATATTGGGCCATCAAATGGAGTTGTATCAGGTACTTTGTTTGTTTTTTCAGATTATTCCAGTGTGTTGTTTTATTCGGGGTCTACACATTTTTTCATCTCTGAAACCTTTTCTAGTAAAATGGGAATACCATCTCAAGAAATGACTCCTGAACTTTTGGTAAAAACACCTGGGGGGAATATTGAGGCAAAAAGAATTTATAATAATCTTCTTATCCTTATCTGTGGAATGAACCTACTTGCAAACCTTATTGTTCTACCTCTATTAGAGTTTGATGTTATCCTGGGTATGGATTGGCTCTCTATTTACTATGCTAAGATTGACTGTAGAGCTAAAGAAGTTTCTTTTCAGAAAGACTTTCAGTTTGTTTACAAGAATGAACCCTTACTTTTGATAACATATCATGAGGCCGAGAAACTTGTAAAAGATGGAAATGAATGTTAACTTGCACACGTCGTTGAAAATAAAGGAACTGTTCATATTAAGGATGTGCCAGTGGTAAATCAGTATCCTGATGTTTTTCCTGATGAGTTGCCTTGAATAATACCAGATCGGGAAGTTGAGTTTACTGTTGACTTAGTTCCTGATGCTAAGCCAATTTCAAAACCCCCTTATCGAATGGCACAAATTGAACTTTTAGAGTTGAAGGAGCAATTGCAAGATTTATTAGAGAAAGGTTTCATTAGACCTAGCACATCACCATGGGGTGCCCCTGTTTTATTTGTTAAAAAGAAAGATGGTTCTATGAGACTTTTCATTGATTATAGAGCCTTGAATAATATCACTGTTAAGAACAAATATCCTTTGCCTCATATCGATGATTTGTTTGATCAGCTCCAGGGAGCTCAGTTTTTTTCAAAGATTGACTTGAGATCGGGGGTACCATCAGCTAAAGGTAAAGGAGGCAGATATTCCGAAGACCGCGTTCCGTACGAGATATGGCCATTATGAATTTGTAGTAATGCCTTTTGGGCTAACCAATGCACCTGCTGTATTAATGGACATAATGAATAGAATTTTCCATGAGTTCCTGGATAAGTTTGTGGTGGTTTTCATTGATGATATTTTGGTGTTTTCTAAAAGTAAAGAGGAGCATGAAAAACATTTAAGGGTTATCTTGAAAACCTTAAAAGAAAAGAAACTGTATGGGAAATTCAGCAAGTGTGAGTTTTTGTTGCAACAAATTTCCTTCCTTGGTCACATTGTTTCTAAAGATTGAATAACTGTTGATCCTGTAAAAACAAAAGTTGTGGAAGAATGGCCAAGACCCAAAAATGTAACCGAGATTCGTAGCTTCCTTGGTTTGGTGGGCTATTACGGAAGGTTTGTTAGAAATTTTTCACGGTTATCCAGTCCAATGACTAAGCTACCTCGGAAGGGTGTTAAGTTTATCTGGACAAAAGAATGTGATGATTGTTTTCAGGAATTGAAAAGAAGATTGGTGAATGCTCCTGTTTTGGCACTACCTTCCAGTAATGGTGAGTTTGTTATATACAGTGATGCTTCATTGAAAGGACTTGGTTGCGTCCTAATGCAGAATGATCAGGTAATTGCTTATGATTCACGACAGTTGAAAACTCATGAGGTAAATTACCCTACACATGATTTGGAATTAGCTGCTGTTGTTTTTGCTTTAAAAATTTGGAGGCATCATTTGTATGGAGTAAAGTGTGAAATATATACCGATCACAAAAGTTTAAAGTATATATTCACTCAGAAAGAGTTAAACATGAGACAGAGGAGATGGCTAGAATTAATCAAGGATTATGATTGTACAATTCATTACCATCTGGGAAAAGCAAATAAAGTGGCTGATGCTTTGAGTTGAAAAAGTAATGCATCATTAACAATGTTGTGGTTGGAACGTGATCCTTTGGTTAACGATTTGATGAGCTTTGGCATAGAAGTTGTTGGTGCAGGAAGTCCTTCTGTTTTGTTTCAGGTATCAGTGAGATCTTCTCTATCAGATAGAATCAAGCAAGCACAGAAGCAAGACAGTGAGTTGCAGAAAAAGGTAGAGCTAGTTCAGAAAGGTAAGTTTCCTGAATTCAACATTGATAATGATTGTGTTTTGAGATTTGGGAAGAGATTGTGTGTGCCTTGTGATTCACAGTTGAAGAGAGAGTTGTTATGTGAAGCTCATAGTTCTCCGTTTTCAGTTCATCCGGGCAGTACTAAGATTTATAGAGATCTGCGGGAGTATTACTGGTGGGATGGAATGAAAAGAGATATTGCTGATATTACTGTGAAGTGTTTGACTTGTCAGCAGGTTAATGCAGAGCGACAGTTACCGAAAGGGATGCTTCAGCCTTTACCAGTTCCAGAGTGGAAATGGGAGAATATATCCATGGACTTTGTTGTTGGATTACGGAAGACATCTCGAGGTAATATTGCAATCTGGGTTATTGTTGATCGCTTGACCAAATCTTCTCATTTCTTTGCTATACGAGATACTTTCTCTCTTGATCAACTTTCCCGTTTGTCTCTTAAAGAGATAGTTAGGTTACATGGAGTTCCTCTCTCCATTGTATCAGATCGTGATCCCAGGTTTACTTCTAACTTTTGGAAAGGCCTTCAGAAGTCGTTGGGTACTGAATTAAATTTTAGTACAGCTTTTCATACTCAATCATATGGGCAGTCAGAACGAACAATTCAGACATTAGAGGATATGCTACGAGCTTGTTCTATGGATTATCAGGGAATTTGGGACCAACATCTTTCTTTGGTTGAATTTTAATATAATAACAGTTTTCATTCCAGTATACAGATGGCACCATTTCAGGCATTATATGGGAAGCGGTGTCGAACTCCATCTTTCTGGGATGAAGTGGGTGAAAGGAAGTTGATGGGACCAAAATTGGTAGAAGAGATGGCAGAAAAAGTTCAGCTGATTCAGAAACACATGAGAACAGCTCAGAGCAGGCAGAAGAGTTATGCAGATAACTGGAAGAAGGATCTATCTTTCGAGGTAGGTGATCATGTTTTTCTCAAGGTTTCTCTTTGGAAAAGTGTGATGAGATTTGGTAATAAAGGAAAGTTGAGTCCAAGGTTCATTGGACCATATGAAATTCTGGAGAGAGTTGGATCAGTTGCATACCGAGTGGCTTTACCTCCGAGTTTATCTCAGGTACACAATGTTTTTCACATTTCGATGTTGAGAAATCATATGCCAGATCCATCTCATGTTTTGAGTCCAGAGGTAGTTCAGCTGGAAGAGAACCTATCTTATGGGGAACAACCGGTCCAGATTCTTGACCACAGGGAGAAAGTGTTACGGAATAAGGTGATTCACCAAGTAAAGGTTTTGTGGAAAAACCACATGATTGAAGAGGCAACATGGGAATCTGAAAATGCAATGAGGGATAAGTACCCCCATTTATTCGATAAGTAAATAAATTGCGGGGACACAATTTTCTAAAGGGAGGAAGGATGTAACATCCCAAATAATTAATGAATAATATATATTTTTATCTATGTCTATTAATGATTAAGATAGTTTTATATAGGCTTAAAATGAAAATAAATACAATCTTATGCATGGAATACACTAATATTCTTACAAGATTGTTTTACTGCCTTTTGATGGAAAACCATTTTTGAATCTATATTATGACAATTTTATAAACTATGTTTGTCAAAATAAACTTATTCATTATGATTAGGACATCAAAATTTACTTTGTGTGAATTTTTTGTATTTTTCTGACAATGTTCATTTTTTAATGAATAGTGACAAATACTTCATTTTACATTAAAACTGCTTTTTAATCTAATTTATTTATATGATTAGATTATCTTTTGAATTGTTATTAATTTGTAATATGAATATATTTTTACCATTTTATCTAATGGTGGTCATTGGAATCAATTTCACTTTGAAATTAGACTTAAACTGGTGTCAATCTCTTGATACTTATTGTTTTGTAAAAACACGTTATTTGCTCTTGCAGCGGGAATTAATTATTAAATTAATTAATTTGACTTATATGTATTGAATTTTGTAAAAAAGACTTAATTTTTGAATTCGGAATTTCAAATATAGCTTAGGGTGAATTTTTGGTAATTTTCTGAAAAACTCCAATTTTTGATGAATAGTGAAACCACTAAGTGGTACTTATAAAGACTGATTTTCCGTTTAAAGGAATTTTTTCCATCATTTTGTTTTGAATTTCAAAAATCCGACATACATGGTTGTCATTATTAAGTAAAATGTGGTTCAATGAGATTATAATAATTTTTTTGTGAATAGTAACTTATTAAGTTCTTAATCGCGATTAGTGGTAATTAAGGTAGTTTAAGGTATAAATAATGCTGTAATAATATGAAATGACCTAGACACATGTACCAAACTTATTGGTTGTGTCATGGCCGACCATGAAAAGCCATGGGTCAACTTGGGGACCCCATGGATCCACTTTTGTTGGTAAATGACAAAAATAACTTTTTATTTAATGTAAAAGTAAAAATGACACAAACATAATATGTTTTACGAAAACAATTTTTACATGGGCTTATAAAGATCCGATTTTTGATTATAAATATTCATTAGAAAGATAAAACGATTTCCTACATGATAGTAGTTTTTTTATAATTTTTAGACATTTAATAAATTAAATTATTTATGAAATAATAATGATGCAGTGATGACATCATTATTTGAAGATTTAAATAAAATGGAAAGACAATGTATCTTCTATGAACTACACATGGCCAAAACTAATTGGATGAGTGGATTTAGAACCCTTGTCACCTTATCCACGAATTATATCAATGTGGGACCTTTTAAACCCGAATCACATTTTCAAATAATGTAATATTTCTTTACTTTCCAAAAGTGCCCCTCCTCTCCTCTTATAAAAGGCCCCCACCTATACCTCATTTCACACACTCCTCAAGCCTTTGGCTCGGCCACACCCTGCCCATATACTCTCTCCACATCTCTCTCCTCATCCTAGAGGATTCCCTTTGGCCAGAATCCTTTAAAAGGAATCCTTTAGGCTCAAATCAAAAGGAGTTACACTTTTAAAGGTAATTCAATCTCTCATGTTCATTTGTTTTATTTTGCTTCTCCAACCACCTAAAATATTTTTATTTACTTATTTTGTAACAAAACCAGTATCTTAAATATACTAGGTTGTTTTTATAAGATTTATTTGAGCTACACTCTCACACAACTACATCAAATGGTTAAAGAACATACGGTTTCCGTGGATGGCGAAATTCTGCCTCCCGAAACGATGATTGTTCAATACTCATTTAACACATTCAAAGGTGGCCATTATTATGTCACTATTTTTTTATATGATATATGATATGTTTATGTTTTCCTTAAGCTTCTGTTTTTTTCATTTTGGGCATACCTTTATGGTCTCCATTATGGGTAAACACGATATCTTCATTTTAGGACGTGCGGACTACCGCCCCCTGAAAGTGATTTGATTCGTTAATACCATATGTGGGATGTGTAAAGGATAAAGTTAATGATATTATATATGTTATTATACTAGAATTATAATATACTCTTATATAATTATGATTCCATTCCAAAAAAAAATACGAAATAGAAATGGAAGTAGCGTTCATGCGTACGTACAGCTTACCATCTCCATGAACAGTGCATTTCATTTCTTACCACTAAATGTGGTGTAATATTATAAATACATGTATATGCTGAATATATATGATGTATATGTTATCCAAATCATTAATATCATTCTGGATATAATGAACCTTTGACCAAATTAACAACATGTAAGTGTAAGAAGTCTATTTTTGACTTAAGAACCAAATACCGACAAAATGAACATTATTAACTTAAATGATTACATGATGTCCATAACTTGGTATAAAAGGAATAATGAACATGAAAAATGTTCTTAAGAAAGTAGAGATTATCTCAAGTTTATTATTCAGGAGATTAAAGAACGGTCGGGTCAAGTCGGATATGAGGTATGGGACTTCGTCTCAATCTCCTTTCTTTGAGGCATATTTTATTTTATACACAACTTTCTTTTATACGGTGTATAAAACCCTTTGACTTTTACATTTATTCAAAAGGAATCTTTTTTATACGAAGCGTTTACTAAACGACAAAAGGGAATGTTTTTGTCGTACGTATGCGGCGACAACGACTTCTCCGCCGTCGTGACCGTTATTTGAGTTTTGACTTCCTCTACAAGCCATACCTTCTTTTTTTAAAAGAAAAATAAATACCATGTTTTACTTTTCTTTTATTTTGGTATGGAAAATGGTTTTCACAATGTTTTTGTGTTGTATTGATATCTTGTGATTGAAATGTGGAAATGTTATGGTTCCTTTATGCATGTTTTATGTGATACGATTATGTTATGGTTCTTGGGCATTATTATGAAGACGGGTGGTTCCGTGATAAACTAAGGGCGGGTGAGCCCGATATAGCTCTCCAATGCATTGGGTAACACGAAGGAGTGAAACGTTAAGGTTTCTCCGAAGAGATTTAAGGAATATACTGTGATGGGTATTCCAAACGTAACCAAGAGGGTTACTCCCTACGTAAGAATGTTATGAATGCCTCAAGTTACCTTTATGTCTTATGATTTCTATGATTTATTCATGATTTTATGAGGTATGTTTAAGTGCCTATGTTTTATGGGTAAAGTATGATTTCATTCTTATGTATATATGTACCCATGTTTCCTTTCCATGTTTTTATAACCCATACTGAGCTTTTTATGCTCATCCCAAGTTTTTTTGAAATGTTTTTCACAGGTCAAGGGAAAGGTACATGATATGATGATAGTGTCAAGGAAGTGTCAAGAAATAATCCATGTTTTATTTTAAATGTGTTTCCATTGATGGGAATGAAGAATACTATCTTTATGTAACCACTTTTTTTATATGTGGAATGTAATGCAAGTTTTATGATCTAATTCTCTAAAACTCTAAACCTGAAAAGATCCTCAATGTGTAATGTTGTAATAACTCAAGATTAAGTAAGGTTTAAGGCTGGGGCCTTATATTGACTCCCTACCACTGGGATACGTATGAAGTCTCTCGGAGACCCAGGCCCAAATCCATCATCCATCCTGATTCTTACCCAGGCCGCCACGTCATGGTGTGATAATGCCACTCCTCATTCCCCTTCACAATA